>PITA01010429.1:0-72037 GCA_004023965.1 Spilogale gracilis
CCCCCCCCCCCCAAATTGTTTTTTTCTGGTCATGGGTGGGAGCAGTTTTAATTTACTTGAGTTTAATAGATAAGAATAATAATTTTTCAGCCTCACAGATTTAATGAGAATCAAGTTAATTAAGATCTGTGAAAGTATAACAAATAGAAGATGACAGTTGAAATGACAGTTTGCAACTGGATGGAAATAGGAATCAGAGAAAAACAGTTAAGCTGTAAGACAAAACTCTCACGGTCATTTCTTATTGAGTTTTAAACTGGTTTTGCTTCTGAACCCCCAAATGTGGAGCTTCCAGTGATTCGGTTTATGTCATATTTTCTGACTCATCAGAAAGCATTCTTGGAATCTGACATGATTAAAGTTTTGCTATTCTTAATATGTGTATTTTTGGCTCACCTTACTGTTAACTTTTTGAGAGAATTAAACTAAAACCTTCTATAATCGTGGACTTTATAAAAGTGTTCCTGTATATATTTTGAAAGTATGTTATTAATGCTTGGAAGTTCAAAATTTTTATAGCTTCTTGTAGATTGCTTTTTTTGTCATCAGATGAGGTCCTGCTTTATGACCACTGAATCTTTCCCCCTTAAATTTTGTTTTGTCTGTTACTAATTTTGCTAGATAATTTGTTGTCTAGTTTATTTTTCCCCATCCCTTTTATTTTAGCTTTTTATACATGTTGTTGTGTTTTAGGTGTACCCATCTCTAGCTTTTGTTTTCACCACCCAGTATAAACAGAGTTAATTATCTATTAAAGATCGTGATTAAAAATTTAGATTACTGATGCATTTGAGTTTAATTTTTGCTTTCCTGTTGTTCCTGTTTATTTGATTTTTGCTTTCTTCTGTTTTGGAAGTTATCCATTCTGTTTTTTTAACACTTATTTTGTCCTCTCACTTTTTTCTTTTTAAGATTTCTTTATTGATTTTAGAGAGAGGAAAAGAGAAAGAGATTGGGGAGCGGCGAGGGGCAGAGGGAGAGGGAGAGGGTTTTAATAAGACTGTGCACTGAGCTTGGAGGCTGACACAGGGCTCGATCTTACAACCCTGAGATCACAACCCGAGCAAAAAGTGAGTCAGTCGCTTAACCTTCTGAACCACCCAAGCGCCCCTGCTCTCACTTTCTATTGCCTTTTAACCTTTTATGTTGCTGATGAGATATTTACTTTTTGTAAATATTGTTTTTGTTGGAATAGAGTAAAAACATGATAAATATTTATTATGTGGAATAACATTCACTGCATATTAAAGCTGGGCACCTAATGATGTATAGTGTGTCTGTTGCTTTACTCTCTGCTCACAGAGGGTGTAGGGGCAAGCTACTGAAATCTTCCCAATCTTTCTCCAATGTTTCTATCCTCAGAGCTCAGCTGACCTGTCCTTTTCTTCCCTTTTCTCTTTTCTCATGATTCTTCTCCAGTAGCCTTTGGAAAGATGCCTTAACTAGTATGGCAGGAAGTTGCAAGAAGTAGGGTGAAAGAAAGTTCAGTATATCAAGTCATGAAATGTCAGCTGCCCAGTTCTATGAAGTTAATAGTTTTTTAAAAGGAACCTCTTTTTTTCCTTTGTCCATTCGTATGACTGCTTTGTCCTGTGCCACATGCACCTTCAGCTGACTTTTGAAAGCCTGCTATTTTGGAGGTCATAATTTTGACTGATAGGCCTATAATTAGTAAGTGCTCATTAAGTATTCTGTCCTGAGTATTTCTGTAGGGTGGTAGAGAATGTTCTTAGCAGCTGCCAGGGCCATAACACTCCTGCAAATTGGCATGATTCCAAAAGCAGCCAAAGAGCTTATAAAGATGAAAAGTGGGCAGAGGAGCATAGCAGCTACAGCAAGGGAGAAAATAGTACAAAGGCCTCTTGGTCACCAAAACTCCAGGCTCCTTTACCCTTGTCATGGTAAAAACTTGATACCTTTTGTTTTTGCTCCACCCATTTGAAGTCACACCTCTTTCTCTTGGCTCTTTGTCATCCTGCCTCTTAGCTAGGTGTTTCTCAAGTGTTGGTCAGGAATCCTCTCTTCTGTGATCTTCCCCCATACAGAGCGTTCCCTCCCAGTGGTTTATGTTGGTGACTGGCAAATCCACACCTCTGGCTTCTACTCAGACTCCAGTCCCACATTTTTAATTGCCTGCTGGCCATTTACCCCTAGAGGTCCTCCTGAAGCCTCGACTCAGTACACCTAAAGCCTTACTCTTTCCTTAAAATCAACTTCCATAGTTTATGACCCAGCATTTCCACTCCTATATTTGTAGCTAAAAGAAATGTGAGCACAGTGCATCAAAAGACATGTATAAGAATGTTCATACAGCATGACACATCATGACCAAATGTGACTTTATCCAGGAATGCTAAGTTGGGTTTAAATTTAAAAATCAAACAATTTAATTCATCCCATTAACAGAATAAGGGGGGAAAATCATGTGATTATTTAAATAGATATAGAGAGTTCATTGACAGCATTAAACATCTTTTCATGATAAAAACTCTTAGCAAGGTAGGAGAAGAGAATATTCTTTTTTTAAAATTTTAAATCCGATATAATTAACAGGCAGTGTTATATTAGTTTCAGGTATACGATATAATGATTCAAAATTCACCCCCTTTTTTTTTGACACCGGATATATTTTTGTTGAGCCTTTTAGTTTACGACATGAGGTAAAAGGAAAGTCAGTTCTTCTTAAGCAATATTTTATACAGCTGTAGTAAAATATTTCAAACTTCAGGGAATGAAAATGGATTACATATCTTAAAAGTTGGGGATTAAGTAAACAATATTTAGCTTCCTGAATTTTCAAGTTGACTCTTCCCTAACAATGGTAACCAGCTTTAATTACTTACATAAGTTTTTTTCAAGGCAATGTTTTATTGTTGCTGATGTCTTTATATCTGAAGCATTACTCTTTTAATCAATAGCCTCTAATTCCACTTTGAAACTGAGTTTTCATTTGGTGGAATTTGGGCATCAGGCTGTCCTTTCTTTTCATAAACCTATTCTAGTTCAGTCTCTAGTAGTGCCTTCTCTCCTTTATGCATAGTCAACAGTGCTTCATTCCATCCTCTGATGACTTCGCCTGTTCCAACCCTAAAACCCAAGGGCATGGCATTTTTCTTCCTTGAACTCATTTGAATATAGTGTCAAAAACGGCCCCATCCTGTAGTAGTTCTGGATACCAGCAATGAACAGCATCTCTTGTTTTGGGAAAGTTGGTTTTATTTCCCTTTTTAGGAACACTATTTATATATTTTGGTGGACCTTCACCCAGTCTTTTCAGATTTGGTTTCTTTGGGTTTATCTTCATTAAGCTTCGCATTTTTCACCTGCTCAGACATTTCACTTATACTTTCAGTACTCTTGGAATGCTTACTTTCAAAAAGATGATTATAGGCTGTAACCAAATGGTCCTTGTTAGCTGTGTTGACCACATTTTCAGTGTTTCCTAATAACTTAAGTTCTTCAAGAAACAAATTCAAACTGTAGTCCCTCAAAAACTTGATTATGTCCTTCTTGGGTAGCTCCCTGATGCTCCATGCTCTAGGTCTGCCGTGACATGGCCTCTGCCATCTTCCCCCACTCATGATTCAACACTTCTCTACATTACTCCATGCTTATCATGATGAATGTGTTCTTTTTTTTTAATTAAGATTTTATTTATTTATTTGACAGGGACACAGTGAGAGAGGGAACACAAGCAGGGGAGAGTGAGAGAGGGGGAAACAGTCTTCCTGCTGAGCAGGGAGCCTGACACGGGGCTTGATCCCAGGACCCTGGGATCATGACCTGAGCCCAAGGCAGACGCCCAATGACTAAGCCACTCAGGCATCCCATGATGAGTGTGTTCTTAATCCGTTTCACCTATTTCACCCATCCCCGCCCCAACTCTCTTCTGGTTACTACTAGGTGGTTGTCTGTATTTCAGAGTGATTTTTTTGTAAAAAAATTATTTATTGGTGCACCTGGGTGGCTCAGTTTTTAAGTGTCTACCCTCAGCTTAGGTCATGATCCCAGAGTCCTGGGTTCCATCCCTGCATCGTGCTCCCTGCTCGGCGGGAAGCCTCCTTCTCCCTTTCTCACTCCCCTTGCTTGTGTTCCCTCTCTAGCTGTGTTTCTCTCTGCCAAATAAATAAATAAAATCCTGTAAAAAATTTTAATTATTTGAGAGAGATTGAGAGTGAGAGAAAACAAACTGGGGGCGGGGGAGGAGGAAGGTGGAGGAGTAGCGGGTCCCTCACAGAGCAGGGAGCCTGATGCTGGGCTCGATCCCAGGACCCTGGGATCATAACCTGAGCTAAAGGCAGATGCTTAAAGACTGAGCCACCCAGGTGCCCCTTCAGAGTGATTTTTGTTTGTCTCTTTTTTCTTTGTTTTGTTTCTTAAATTCCACATATGAATGAAATTATGTATTTGTCTTTCTCTGATTGACTTATTTCACTTAGTATTACACTCTAGATTCATCGATATTGTTGCAAATGGCAAGATTTCATTCTTTTTTATGGCTCAGTAATATTCTATTACACACACACACACACACACACACACACACACACACACCATGTCTTCTTATCCTTTCATCTATCGATGGACACTTGGCTTACTTCTGTAATTTGACTATTGTAAATAATGCTGCAATAAACAGGGGTGCATGCATCTTTTCAAATTAGTGTTTTTGTACTATTTGGGCAAATAGTAGTGGAATTATTCGATCCTATAGTAATTCTATTTTTAAGTTTTTTGTTTTTTTTTTTAAGATTTTATTTATTTGACAGAGAGAAACACAGCCAGAGAGGGAACACAAGCAGGGGGAGTGAGAGAGGGAGAAGCAGGCTTCCCGGGGAGCAGGGAGCCCAATGTGGGACTCGATCCCGGGTCTCTGGGATCATGGCCTGAGCCGAAGGCAGTCGCTTAACCAACTGAGCCACCCAGGCGCCCCTATTTTTAAGTTTTTTAGGAACCTCCATACTATCTTCCATAGTGACTGTACCAGTTTGCATTTTTACCAACAGTGCACGAGGGTTCCCTTTTTCCACCTTCTCACCAGCATGTATTTCTTGGTTTTGATACTAACCATTATGACAAGTACAAAGTGATATCTCATTGTGCTTTTGATGTGCATTTTATTTGCATCTTTTCATGTGTCTGTTGGCCATCCAGATGTCTTCTTTGGTGAAATGTCTGCTCATGTCTTCTGCCCATTTTTAAATTGGAATATTTGTGTTTTTTTGAGTGTTGAGTTGCATAAGTTCTTTATATATTTTGGATACTAACCCCTTAGTCAGATATGTCATTTGCAAATATCTTCTCCCATCCCATAGGTTGCCTTTTAGTTTTGTTGTTTCCTCTGTGTAGAAGCTTTTTATTTTGATGTAGTTCCAATAGTTTATTTTTGCCTTGTTTTCCCCTTGCCTCAGGAGCCACATCTAGAAACAGAAATTACTGTGGCCAGTGTCAGAGAAATTACTACCTGTGCTCTCTTCTAGGATTTTTATGGTTTCAGGTTTCACATTTAGGTCTTTCATCCATTTTGAATTATTTTTGTGTACGAAAGTGGCCCAGTTTCATTCTTTTGCATGTAGCTTGTCCAGTTTTCCCAACATCATTTGTTGAAGAGACTGTTTTTTTCCCATTGTATGTTCTTTCCTCCTTTGCTGAACATTATTGGACCATATAATTATGGGCTTATTTCTGGGTTTTCTATTCTGTTCTGTTGAGTTGTGTGTCTATTTTTGTGACAGTACCATAATGTTTTGATCACTAGAGCTTTACAATATAATTTGGAGTACAGAATTGTGAGGCTTCTAGTTTTGTTTTTACTTTTCAAGGTTGCTTTGGCTATTTGGGGTCCTTTGTGGTTCCATACTCATTTTAGGATTGTTTGTCCTAGCTCTGTGAGAAATGCTGTTGGTATTTTGATAGGGATTACATAGGTGTGTAGATTGCTTTGGTATAGGATAGACATTTTAACAGTATTTTTTCTTCTGATACATGAGCATGGAATATCATTCCATTTCTTTCTGTCCCCTTCAATTTCTTTCATCAGTATTTTATACTTTTCAGAGTATGGGTCTTTCACCTCCTTGGTTAGGTTTATTCCTAAGTATTTTATAATTTTTGGTGCAATTGTAAATGGGATTGTTCTCTTAATTTCTCTTTCTGCTACTTTATTATTAGTGTATACAAATGCAATGAATTTATGTATATTGATTGTATATTTTGCAAATTTATTGAATTCATTTATCAGTTCTAGTACTTTTTTCATAGAGTCTTACAGGTTTTTTTTTTAATAGAGTGGGGAGGGGCTGAGGGAGTAGGAGAGAAAGATTCCCAAGCAGTCTTCATGCCCAGCTTGGAGTCTGATGTGGGGCCTGATCTCACAACCCTGAGATCATGACCTGAGCTTAAATCAAGAGTCAGACGCTCAGCCAACTGAGCCATCCAGGCACCTCAGATTTTCTATATATGGTATCATGTCCTCTGCAAATAGTGGAAGTTTCACTTCTTTCTTACCAATATGGATGCCTTTTATTACTTTTTATTGTCTGAGTGCTGTGGCTAGGACCTCAAGTATTGTGTTGAGTAAAAGTGAGAGTGGACACCCTTGTCTTGTTCCTGACTTTCGGGGAAAATCTCTCAGTTTTTCACCATTGAGGATGATGTTAACTGTGGATTCTTCATATGTGGCCTTTATTATGTTAAGATGTGTTCCATCTAAACCTACTTTGTTGAGAGTTTTTATCATGAATGGATGTTGTACTTTATCAGATGCTTTTTTGCATCTATTGAAATGATCATGTTTCTTATCCTTTCTATTATTTATATGATGTATCATTTTGATTGATTTGCAACTCTTGCATCACGGGAATAATCTCACTTGATCATGGTGTATGATTCTTTTAATGTGTTGTTGGATTTGGTTTGCCAATGTTTTGTTCAGAATTTTGGCATCTATGTCCGTTGGAGATATTGGTCCATAGTTCCCTTTTTTTGTAGTGTTTTTATCTGGTTTTGGTATCAGGGTAATGCTGGCCTCATAGAATGAATTTGGATTTTCCTTCCTCTTTTGTTTTTTTTTGGAATAATGTGAGAAGAATACATATTAACTCTTTTTTAAATGTTTGGTGGAATTCATCTTTGAAGCCATCTAGTCCTGGACTTTTGTCTGTTGGGAGTTTTTTGATGACTGATGAGTTTCATTGCTGGTAATCAGTCTGATCAATTTTCTATTTCTTCATGATTCAGTTTTAGTAGATATGGATTTCTAGGCATTTATCCATTTCTTCTAGATTGTCCAATTTGTGGGCATAGAATTTTTCATAATATTCTCTTATAATTGTTTGTATTTCTGTGGTGTCAGTTGCTATTTTTCTTCTTTCAGTTCTGATTTTATTTATTTGAGTTCTCTCTTTTGATGAGTCTAGCTAGAGGTTTGTGACTTTTGTTTATCTTTTCAAGGAAACAGCTCCTAGTTTCATTGTCTGTTCTATTGTTTTTTAGATTCTAATACATTTATTTCTGCTCTAATCTTTATTATTTCTTTCTACTGGTTTTGGGTTTTGTTTGTTGTTCTTTTCCTAGCTCCTTTAGGTGTAAGATTAGGTTGTTTGAGAATTTTCTTTCTTCATGGGGTAGGCTTGTATTGCTGTGAACTTCCCTCTTAGAACAGCCTTTTCTGCATCCCAGGGATTTTGGACAGTTGTATTTTATTTTATTTTCTCTCTGTTTATTTTTTAACTTCCTCTGTGACTTCTTGGTTGACCCAATCACTGATTATTTATCCAATCACATTAATAGCATGTTATTTAACCTCCACATATGTGTGTTCTTTCAAGATTTTTTTCTTGTAATTTCTAGTTATATGGTGTTGTGGTTGGGAAAGATGCATGATATGACTTCAGCCTTTTCGAATTTGTCAAGACTTGTTTTGTGGCCTAACGTGATCAGTTTTGGAGAATATTCCATATGCACTTGAAATGAATGTGTAGTCTGCTGTTTTTGGGTGGAATGTTCTGAATATATCTGTTAAAGCCATCTGGTCCAATGTGTCATTCAAAGACACTGTTTCCTTTTTCATTTTCTGTTTGGATGACCTATCTATTGATGTATGTGAGGTGTTAAAGTCTTCCACCATTTTTGTATTACTATTGATTACTCCTTTTATGTTTGCTATTAGTTGCATTATGTATTTGGATGCTTCCATGTTGGGTACATAAATATTTACAATTGTTATATCTTCTTGTTGAATTGTGCCCTTGATGATCATTTAGTATCCCTTTTTGTCTCTTGTTACAGACTTTGTTTTGAAGTCTTTTTTGTCTGATATTAGTATTGCTACCCTGGCTTTCTTTTCACTCTTATTTGCATGATAAATGCCTTTTCCATCTCTTCACTTTCAATCTGCATATGTCTTTAAGTGTGGAATGAATACTTGAATGCAGCATATAGGTGGATCTTGCTTTTTTATCCATTATGTCACCCTTTGTCTTTTGACTGATGCATTTAGCCATTTATACTCACAGAGACTATAGATAATATGTACTTATATTGCCATTTTGTTACTTGTTTTATGGTTGTTTTTGTAGTTTTTCTCTGTTCCTTTCTTCTCTTGCTCTCTTTCAGCTTGCTGTCTTTCTTTAGTGACAGGCTTGCATTCCTTTTTCTTTATTTTTTACTTATCTATTACCAGTTATTGATTTATATATAGTGACCATTAGGTTTATGTATAACATTTTCTGCATATAGCATTCTGTATTATCTTGATGGTTGCTTAAGTTTGAACCCATTCCAAAAGCACTAAATTTTTACTCCTCTTTTCCCTTCATTATAGGCCTATTGTGTCATACTTTACATCTTGCTATTTTGTGTATCCCTTGACTGATTTTTATGCATATGCTTAATTTTACTGTTTTTGTGCCTTCTACTTTTCTTACTTCTGCTTATGGACTTTCCTTTCTACTCAAAGAGTCCCCTTTAACATTTCTTGTAGGGCTAGTTTAGTGGTCATGAACTCCTTTAACTTTTGTTTGTCTAGGAAATTCTTTATCTCTGCTTTTGTTCTGAATGATGCCGTTGCTGGATAGAGTATTCTTGGCTGCAAATTTTCCTTTCAGCACTTTGAATATGTCATGCCACTCTCTTCAGGCCTGCAAAGTTTCTGCTGAAAAATCAGCCAATAGCTTATGGAGTTTCCCCTGTATGTCACTTTTTTCTTTTTTCTTGCTGCCTTTAAATTCTCTGTCACTAGTTTTTGCCATTTTAATTACTGTGTCTCAGTGTGGACCTACTTTGGTTGATTTTGTTGGGACCTCTCTGCCCCCTGTATTTGGCTTTCTATTTCCTTCTCCAGATTTGGGAAATTTTCAGCTATTTTTTTTCTCATATACATTTTCTGTTCCACCCCACCTTATCTCTCCTGGGATCCTGTAATATCAGTGTTACTATACTTGATGGTGTCACTGAGTTTCTGTGGTCCATTTTCATTTTTCATTATTCTTTTTTTCTCTCTCCTGTTCAGCCTGATTGCTCTCTAGTACTCTGTCCTTCAGGTCACGGATCCATTTTCCTGCTCTTTCATTCTATGTATTCTCTTTAATGTGTTTTAAATTTCATGTATTGAGTTCTTCATCTCTGGTTGGTTCTTTTTTATGTTTTATATGTCTTTTTTGAGGATCTCAGTAAGATCCTCCATTCTTTTCTCAAGTCTAGTGACAATTATTAGAATTACATTAAATTCTCTATCAGGCTTACTTATCTCTTTCATTTAGCTCTCTTGCTATGATTTGATTTTCTTTCGTTTGGGACACATTCCTCTGTCTCCTCATTTTGTCTAATTGTCTGTGTCTGTTTCTCTGTGTTAAGAAAGTCAACTACATCTCCTGCTTATGAGGAAGAGGTCATGTAGTGTCTTGTAGTGCAAGTGCCCTGTTTGCCAGAACTTTGCGCTTCAGGGGTGTCTCCTGTGTATGTTGCACATGCCCTACTTTTGTGGCTGAGCTGCATTTACCTGCAATGGCCTTCTTTGCCTGTTATGGGCAGGGTTTGGTCATGGTGGTGTTAGTGGGCCAGTCTGGGGCCACCTTGGGCTTGAGTTTGGTCAGACCAGGTGTTTGCAAGAGCTGCAGTAGCAGTGAACTGCAGGGTGCTCTCCCTGTGTTGTCCCCCGAAAAGATTTCATTGGTGGGTGGATCCTGCAGGCAGACCAGATGTCTGTCCCCAGCCCACTGCTGGGGCCTCAGTTAGACTGGTGTGTATGGCTTTCTTCTCCTCTCTGTCCATGGCAGGAGTTACTTTGCAATATTGCTAACCACTGTTAGGGCTGCTTTCACACTGCTGCTTGTGGTGCCACTTTGGATGGACTCCTGCAGAGGTGGTGTTGGAGGGGGAGAGTCTGTAGGAGAACACAGAGGTGGGATGTGTGCTGTTAGCAAGGTCTGGGCTGGTTTGCTGTGGGAAGGGACTTGTAGCTGCTTTGGAAAACTCCTGCCATGGCTGGGTTGGAGGGGGTGAGTCTCCAGAAGAGTGCAAGGGTGGGTGCACTATTAACAAGCTAGAGGGAGAGTGTGTATACTCTGCTGGTTCCTGCAGATGTCTGTGTATCTAGGCTGGGGGATGGGGGAGTAAAATAGTGCCTACAAGCTCTTTTGTTCCTGGAGAACTTTCCCAGAGATCCCTGCCCCTCCATCACACCCTGAGATTAATAAACAAGTCTTCATCCTGTATACCTTAGGCATACTTCATACTGCTGCTTCTATGCTGTATCTCTCTGGGGGCTGTTTGTTGTGTTGTCTCTTTAAGAGTGGGGACTCTGTTTCGTGTTACCCTTTGGCTCTCCAAGAGCCAAGCCCACTGATTTTTAAAGTTCTACCTGTTAAGTCCCACTGATTGTAAGAACTCATGAAGGTAAGCCTCTCTAGTTTTCAAAGCCAAATATTAATGGGTATTTGTCCTCCCAGTGCTTGTTCCCCATTCTTGGGGTGCCTAGGGTGGGGTCTGCTCTTCTCTCCTCTGTGCCCACAGCACCCCTCCTTCCCATGGACAGTCCTACAGGTCATTTTGGTTCCTGACCATGTCTCTGCCCTTCCTACCCTCTTTGATATGGCCTCTACTCTACATTTTAACTGTGGAGAATCTGTTCTGCCAGTCTTTGGGTTATTTTATGGGTTATTTACATTGATGTGGGTGTTACCTAGTTATATCTCTGGTGAGTCTTCCTACTCTGCCATCTTGCCTGGAAGTCCTCAGAAGAGAATATTCTTAATCTCTAAAAAAACCTACTGCAAACATACTAAATGGTAAACGTTGAAAACTTTTCCTTGGAGATCAGGAACAAGAAAAGGATGTCCCTGATAATCACTGCTATTCAGTGTCTATCAGTGTTCTGGCCAGTGCATAAAATAAGAAAAAGGCATAAGAACTAGAAAGAAAAAAAAAACAGAAAACTGCCAATATTTGCATATGATATAATTATATTCATAGAAAATCCAAATGGTTTGGTAGATAAACTATTGGACTTAATAAGAGAATTTATCCCAGTCTCAAGATATAAAAGTTCAGTATCCAAAAATCCAATATATTTCTTCATACCAGAAACAAACAGAAAATGAAATTAATATAAAATACTGAGAAATAAATCTAATAAAAGATGTGCAACACATCTACAGAAAAAATGATCAAACCTTATTCTGAGACATTAGAGAAATGTAAAAAGGGGAAGATATGACATAGTAAATATGAACAAAAAAGATGCCAGTTCTCCCCAAATTTAATTCTAAATTCATTGGAATTGCAATAAATGTGTTTTGGTGAAGCTTGACAAACTGATTTTAAAATTCATACAGAAATACAAAAAGCTAAGGATAGCCATTACCCTTTTGAAGTAGAAGAATAAAGGGGGAAGACTTTATCTACTAGATAAGAAGAGTATTACAAAGCTTTAGTAATCAAGACAGTATATTTTTTTCAAGGATAGAAAAAAAAATAGACCAGTGGAATAAAATGAAGAACCCCAGAAATATATCCATGCAGAAAGTTGATATTTGACATATGTTGAACTATAGAACAGAGGAGAAATGTCAGTCCTTAGAATAAATAGTACTGAGACGAGTGACTATAATTAAATTAAACCCCTATCTTGTGCTATACCCCCAAATGTATTCCTGTATATTCATGTATTAAAAAGCTAAACATGAGAAATAAAAAGCTTATAGAAAATAATATGGGGAAATATCTTCATGAGCTAGTGGGTAAGGAAGAATTTCATAAACAAGATACAAAGGATACCATAACTATAAGGAAAAGGGACTTGTGTTCATCAAAAAACAGTACAAAGCATGGAAAGATAAACCACAGAGTAAGGAAAGGTATTTTCAATTCACAAAACTGAAAAAAAAACCCCATGTATTTTGATGTATTAAAGAACTCTCATATAGGTATGGCCTGGGGAAAAGGATGGGGATTGCTGAGAGACAAATTTGGGGAAACTGAGGCCAGGGAACTTTTGTCTCATTCATAGTTTGAAGGTTTCAGAAGAGTCCTCTGGACAGAGACCTGTTTGCCGACATGAGACGACTCAGCCTAGTAAAGAGAGGCATTATCAGACATTGTGAGTGTCTTAGATCATGCTCACTGGAGGCAGAGTTTGAGACAAAGATTCTGGTGCATGCTGTTTATTGGAGGAATGCTCTCAGGGAAAGGGAGTGAAGGAAGTGGGACAGGGCAGGGGAAGGTGCTAAGCAAGGATGTGTTCTTAGCTCTAGCCTGATCCGATAGGGAGTTCTGTAGTATGAATTGTACCATAGAGTAATTTCTCCATGAGGCAATGGGGCCAGAATTCCATAGCATTTAGTCCTTGGCTGTGAGCTGTACCCCAAAGGTGGAGATAAGCCTAGCTTTCTGGGTAGAAGTGGCTCCCACTCAGCTGGGTGACATTCTTTGAAGAAAGGGACATTTGTAAGTAGTTAGCAACCAGCACACAACCTCTGGAAGGATTGTTAGAATTGGTTGGCAAAGGGAATCACTGTGGAGTAGCAATAGTGTCCTCTGCAGTGAAGACTTGGTTAACACATCCGAGTCAGCCTTAGCTCCCATGTGGTATGGACCTTGTGTTGGAGCCCAGAAGCCTGCAAGAGGCTGGCCACGACAGAGAATAAAGGTTGAACTCTGTTTCCGGAGGTGAGAAGGAAGTTGTGACAAGGAGTCAGAAGGATTTCTAGAGATGAGATTGAAGTAACTAGAGGAAAAGGGCCAATATGCTCCTAGAATACTGATTGAGCGAAAAAACAAACAAAAAAACCAAAAAAACAAAGAAACAGAAAAAACAGCAAGAGATAACAGGCCATCAGCTGTGGACCCTGACCTCAGAGCTAGTGAGGGACACAGCACCAGAGAATACAAAGACACCTTTTCTCCAAGACCAGTTCTATTTCCATCACCCAGGCTCTTGCCTTGAGAAGTCCCCAAGGGTCAGAAATAAGTACCCTAGGGATTTGTGAAGAATAATATATCAGGTCTTTACAAAATAGAGAAACTACATTTATACTGCACATCTGAATTGTAGTAAAAGTGAAATTTATTTTTTAATTTTTAAAAAAGATTTTATTTATTTGACAGAAACATAGCTAGAGAGGGAACACAAGCAGGGGGAGTGAGAGAGGGAGCCTGATGTGGGGCTTGATCCCAGGACTCCAGGATCATG
Organism: Spilogale gracilis; assembly: GCA_004023965.1. NCBI lineage: Eukaryota > Metazoa > Chordata > Mammalia > Carnivora > Mephitidae > Spilogale > Spilogale gracilis. The sequence goes on from PITA01010429.1 coordinate 13,691, forward strand.
ACCCGAGCCGAAGGCAGACGTTTAATGACTGAGCCCCAAAAGGGAAATTTCAATGCCCACTTTGAAACACTTTAAGACAACTAGATTGTTATTCAAACATATAAATGAAGTTAACAAAATCTGACCTTTGACAGGATTGCGAACCCTTTGAGAGCAGGGTCGTGTAACCCAGATAGCAAAGTGTTAGATAATTCCCTTTTACCTCATATTATATCCTCTCATGGTATTTGAAACTCATTCCCTCCCCCTCTTATTTTTCCAACCCAGATGTCTTACTGAGAACCACTGGTAAAAGTCAAAAGACACTGTGGAAAAAGAAGCTTCAGCTATAAATTATATTAGTGTATCTGTTACTAATTTAGAGAAAAATCATTTTAGACCCACACCTCACTCCATAATGCCAGATGAATAAAATATATATAGAAACTTAATTCATAAAGAAAAACACTGAATTTTATGAGGTCTCTGGAGTTCTCTCTAAAGTTTATAAGCCTTAAAGTGATAGACCTTACAATTATGACTGAAAAATCTGACTACATAAAATACTTAAAACTTTATATATAAGAAATTTTTAAAAAGATTTTATTTATTTATTTGACAGAGAGACCACAAGTAGGCAGAGAGGCAGGCAGAGAGAGAGGAGGAAGCAGGCTCCCTGCTGAGCAGAGACCCCCCCCCCCGATGCGGGCCTCGATCCCAGGACCCTGAGATCATGACCTGAGCCAAAAGCAGAGGCTTAACCCACTGAGCCACCCAGGCGCCCAATATATATAAGAAATTTTAAAGGCACAGAGGAAGTATCTTTTTATAAATGGAAAACAGAGGCTTATTATCTTAGACAAATTAAAAAGAAAACATTAATATCATAATAATAAAGAAGAAAAAGACAAGGCAATTCCAAATGAGGAACTATGCTCAGTAAACGTATATAAATGGGAATGTGGCAAACCTTTCACTTCAATCTTAAATACTTATTGAGCATCTACAAAACCAGACACAGTTTAGGCACTTTATCAAAGGAGTTCTAGATATAGACACCAAAGAATACAAATTACTAATCAGATACTAGTGAAACTGATACTTACATATATATTTTAGATTTATTTATTTATTTGAGAGAGAGAGAGTGAGCACGCCTTCATGAGTAGGAGAAGCAGAGATGGAGAGAGAGAATCTCAAACAGGCTCTGTGCCAAGCATGGAGCCTGACGCAGGGCTTGACCTCACAACTCCGAGATCATGACCTGAGCCAAAACCAAGAGTTGGATGCTTAACTGACCATGCCACTCAGGCATCCTGAACCTGATACACTGCCAATGAAAGTAAAATTATACAACCCCATTTGGATTTGACCATATTTGTCAATTGATAGCATTGTTCAGTTCCTTTAACTTAGATATTCTACTTTGGGGAACATATCTCTAAAGGGAAAAATAGTCTCAAGAGAGGAAAAAAATTACATGCCTGAAGATGTTCATCACATTGTATTTTATAGAGAGAAAACATGTATGACAGCATGTTAGGTATTAGGTATTAGGCATGTATGTATTTATTTATTTTCCTCTTTCCCCAAAGATTTTATTTATTTATTTGACAGAGAGAGGATCACAAGCAGGCAGAGAGGCAGGCAGAGAGAGAGGAGGAAGCAGGCTCCCTGCCGAGCAGAGAGCCCAATGTGGGCCTCGATCCCAGGACCCCAAGATCATGACCCGAGCCGAAGGCAGAGGCCTTAACCCACTGAGCCACTCAGGCGCCCAGGTATTAGGTACTTAAATCCAACTTTTCTTAAATTAATTTTTCTTTTTTTAAAAGATTATTTATTTATTTATTTATTTGACAGAGAGGAACACAGTGAGAGAGGGAACTAAAGCAGGGAGAGTGAGAGAGGGAGAAGCAGGCTTCCCGCGGAGCAGGAAGCCTGATGTGGGGCTCGATCCTGGGTCTCCAGGATCATGACCTGAGCCCAAAGCAGTTGCTTAACCAACTGAGCCACCCAGGCGCCCCTTAAATTAATTTTTCTATTGAATTCTTTTTCATAGACTGTTAAGCTTGAGAACACACCTTCAGGAAGAAAGGGACCCAGAATTTTGATGATCATCCTGTTAAGATTCTAGGGCTATGATGTAGTTCATATATTAATAGGGTTTTGGTTGGGTGAAGTGTTTGGAGTCCGGGCTCACCTAAGCACCAGCCTCTAACCCGAAGAGAGTTTCTAAAACATAAAGAGGATGAAGGCCCTTGAGAATGCACTTTTCTAGATTTTCCATGGTGTGAGCATCTCATCTGGGTTTCAGTAAGGCTAGATGAGGCAGCCCCAACTTACTTACTGGATACAGGCCTTGAACTCAGAAGGAAAGAGAATGTATCTCTTATTGTGTATAGGTGAAGACTTTCACACAAAGGATAAGACTCCTGTTATCAGCTAGAGAGTTCAAAAGAACAGGCAAACTACTCCTTTGGGTCTCAGCAGGAACATTCTCAGAAGGGTAATGAGCACCAGAGCTGTCCAAGGTGCTGACAAAGTTCCTGCACCTTTCTCCAACCTGACGCAATCTTCATCTCACTAGTGTCTCTCACCTAAAGGATTCACTACCTCTTCTTGCCTTGACACTTGCCCTCTGGCCTTCCAACTCCTTGACATAGTCTGTCTGTGACCCAAGCCTAGTGGGACTTCAGTCACTGTTTTTAATCTGCATGTACAGGCAGCTTCATTTATCACTGTCCTTTTATTAATTTTTTTAAATTTTTATTTATTTAACAGAGAGACACAGCCAGAGAGGGAACACAAGCAGGGGGAGTGAGAGAGGGAGAAGCAGGCTTCCCGCCTAGCAGGGAGCCCGATGTGGGACTCGATCCCAGGTCTCCGGGATCATGACCTGAGCCGAAGGCAGTCGCTTAACCAACTGAGCCACCCAGGCGCCTCTATCACTGTCCTTTTAAAGGAAGTCTATTTGGGGTTATCTCAGTAGGAGAGAATATATGTTTTATTAACTTTTGGTTGTACTACCAGGAATGAAAGGAACTCAGGAGAGATAATTTTCAGATATGTCTTCATATCTGAGAAAGTAACTACTAGAAGAACACATGGAGGAAAGAGAAGAAGACACCTTCTGAGAGGTGACTACATGTGTCTCATTTGTCATACTTTTCAGTCTTCGAATTACTGGATAGCATCAGAGTACAGCAAGGTGCCTTATATAAGGTTGGTGCTGGAAAACAAATGGATATGAAACTATGCACTAGAAGAACAAAGTTCTAGTCCTGACTTTATTTATTTATTTATTTTTATTTTTTAAAAGATTTTATTTATTTATTTGACAGAGAGAAACACAGCTAGAGAGGGAACACAGCAGGGGGAGTGGGAGAGGGAGAAGCAGGAAGCCTGCTGAGCAGGGAGCCCGATGCAGGGCTCCATCCCAAGACCCTGGGATCATGACCTGAGCTGAAGATAGATGCTTAACAATTGAGCCACCCAGGCACCTCCTGACTTTATTTTTTTTTTAAAGATTTTATTTATTTATTTGGCAGAGAGAGAGAGAGCCAGAATGCACAAATGGGGAGCAGTAGGCAGAGGCAGACACAAAGGGAGAAACAGCTCCCTGCTGAGCAGGGAGCCCAATGCAGGACTCCATCCCAGGACCCTGGGATCATGACTTGTGCTGAAAGCAGACACCTAACCAACTGAGCCACCTACGTAACCTGTCACTTTATTTTTCTTTAAACTAACTAATTGTATAACATTGGGCAAATCATTTAACTTCTCTGTATTAATGTAAGGTAACTGCTGCAACAAACAGCCCCCAAATTGCAATCATTTAAAAACAATGTAAGCTTCTTTCTCACTCATACAACATCTAATACATATTCCTAGTTGACTGGCTTTCTTGGACAACTTTCCTCCAAGTGGTAACCCAAACTTCTTCCAGATTATAGAATGCTATTCTTGCTATTCTCTAAGTTTTTGAGTAATCTTTGTTCAGCTAGTCAATGAGGGAAAAAGTGTGTGTGGGGGGTGTGCTCTCTCTGTCTGTGCTGACCCATCATTCTCACTGGGACCACTGCCCAATTCCTTAGGGGACAGTCAAGACCAGTGTTCTAGCTCTTTGGTTCTTCTTCAGTGGGCTCCTGCTGGGGCCTGTTTTGGACAGTCTGTTCTCTTGCACCCAGTTCTCTCCCAGCTCTTCATAGGAGTTGTTGTACCATCACTTTGGAATGCTGTTCTCTCTGTACTTACTCCCTGATGTCTTGTACTCCAGATTCTGATGCCTGGTTTTGTTAATACTCAATAAATACTTGCTAAACTGCTGGTGTCCAAAAAAAAAAAAAAAAAAAAAAAAGAATGGGGAGCCTATATTTTCGAGGATTTTATGGGTCAGGCCTTGAAGTAGTACACATCACTTTTACCCACCTTCTATTGGACAGGGCCCATCACATGTTCACACCTAACTGCAAAGGATCTTGAAAAATGTAGTCTGATGTATGCCAAAAAGGAAAAGGGACACAGTTTGGTAAATAAATGGCCTTACTCTCTAGGTTTTGGTTTCTTCAATGGTAAAATGATTCAAAAAATATCTGTTCCTCGTTCTCCATAGAGTTATTATAAAGATCAAAGGAAATGTGTGAAAATGTCTTGAAAACTGTAAATCAGTGTAGACAGGAAGTACAGGAAGGGAATCATTATTGCTCGACTTACCTACCTTTGAGTGTTAATTTTAGGAGTGGGGAAAAAAGTGGAAAAAAGGTATTCTGTCTTTGGTAGGACTCCTTAGTTGGTCACAGTATATATCAAGTATAAGTATATTTAAAGGGATAATATATTTTCTTGTATGGGTCAAAAGTGGAGATTATAAATGAACCTTTGACATTTCACAATTTGAGTGCCTTGGTGGAATTATACTAGGATGGAGTTAAGGGAAAGTACCATTTTTTGTTCAAGCCTAATTTTTTGCCAGGCTCCTGAAGACACGTCTAACCTCCCAGACAATAAAATCTACCATAGGTTTGATAATAGGTGGTAAATTCTTTCCTCTTTGAAAGTCTTCCCTGGACTGGGTATTGTAAATGGGATAGCTGTTAGGATTGTTGTGCATGAAATCTCATTATGGACATACACACACACATACATAGCTCCTTTGTCATTTTAAAAAAGGATTTTATTTATTTGAGAGAGAGAGACAGAGATAGCAAGAGAGAGCTGAAGGCAGATGTTTAACTTACTGAGCCAACCAGGTGCCCCTCCTTTGTCATTTTTCTGAAGCTCTTCATCCTTATCAGTCCTCTTACCACTTAACTTCCTGCCCCCCCCCACTACTTCTTACGTTTGCTATGAGTCAGAGACTCTGATAGAATTGCATTATGCCTACACACCCAGCAACATGCCAGTGATTTCTGAATGTTGATCACTCTTTAATTTCATGATGTTTTGACCCCAAACTAAACATCAGTCATCTGGGAAGGGTTATTATTTAAACAAACATCACTCAGCCAATTGTGACCAAGGCATTGGATCATACTGAACTGCAAGATTTCTTCTAAGGATGAAAGAAAATAATAAGAAATTACAATAACAAAGGACATACTTTGAGACCCAGCTTAGTTTTCCAAAAGGAGAAAAAGAAAGGCATTTGTTTGAAACTCTGGGGCCTTAGGGTAGTTCACCAGAGCACACTAAGCCTTAGGAATTACGTCTAATTTATCTTAGAGCAGACAGAATTCACAGCTTAAAAATTCAAAGCGAAGATAGCTCTGTTCTCAATATGTATAAAATAACTGAATGTGAGCACATGACCTAAAGGAAATTAGACTGCATGTAATCATGTATTCTGCTGCAGTGTGGTATTAACTTGAAAAATATAGAGCTTTGGGTTTTGTGGAAGGAAATAGAAATTGGGATGTAAAATGAAACAAAGAAAGACATGCCCTTGGAAATATGAATTGCTATAAAATGAAAGCAGTGTCTAATCAAATAAGTGCCTTCTACAGATAGACTATCCCTCACATCTGGGTATCTTGGCTATCTATCTCTTATCAGGAAAAAAAAATGGGTCAGGGAATTATACCAAAGCAGATCTCTTTCAGCTGGGCCAGCTTTAAAAGAAAAAAAAAATGGTCTCTAGCTCTTTTCTAGTGCCTCTCAGCGGGTATCCTTTTTTCTTCTTCTTTTTAAATCTGCATCTACCAGCCATTTCCCAGCTATATACCTACTTGAATTTCATTCTGGTCTCTGTTCTTTTTTCTTTTCTTTTTTTCTTTTTTTTAAAAGATTTTTTTTATTTGACAGAGAGAAACACAGCCAGAGAGGGAACACAAGCAGGGGGAGTGAGAGAGGGAGAAGCAGGCTTCCCGCCAAGCAGGGAGCCCGATGTGGGACTCTATCCCAGATCTCTAGGATCATGACCTGAGCTGAAGGCAGTCGCTTAACCAACTGAGCCACCCAGGCGCCCCATTGTTCGGGTCTCTGTTCTACTCATGCTATGTGTCTCATGCATCCATGCAAATTGGTGCCCATACCAGGTATGCTCAAAGTGCTGGAATCCAGAAGCAGATTGGCCCGGCCATTTATTCACTGATGGCTTGCATCCTTCTCTCGGTTTGATGGTAAAGTCGGGTTGGAAGCAAGGAGGAGACCATTTTTGTTTCTAAAAGAGTTTGAGTATTAAAATGCTATGCTTGGAACAAAAGTTTCCCGCTTTCTAGGACAAAATGCATGAATCTTTCCAGATATTATTGGGGGTGGGGGACATTGGTAAATGTAGAGGCAATGTGAGAGAGTAGAGGAGGAACTGGGATTTAGGGGTTCAGGAAACCCAGAATTTTAGACTGTTTCTCACTGAATCTAGGACTCTGGCAAGAGGCCGATCCCTCTGAGCCTCAATTTTCCCATTTACAAAATAATAGTAATAATAGTAACGGACAGTTGAGAGGTAAGGTGGTATAGAGGGCAAATGAACACATTCCAGAGAAAGGTTGCCAGGGTTTAAATTCTGGCTCTGCTGTTATTACCTAAAACAGTCTGTACCTCAGCTTCTTTCTTTTTTTTTCTTCTTTGTTTTACATTTAGCTGAAGCTTGAACTCTTGCTGGTTGCAGAGTGTACCATTTTACTTATTAAAAAATTAATAAACTTGATTTTGTAGAGAAGTTTTAGGTTCACAGCAAAATTGAGCAAAAGTGCAGAGTTCCCATTTACCCCTGGCCGCACACATGCACATGGTCAGCCTCGCCCACTAACAACATTCCCCACCAGACTGGGACATTCGTTACAATCAAGGAACCCATACTGACATATTAATCACCCAAAGACCACAGTTTACATTAGGGGTTTAATTTTGATATTGTACTGTCTGTGGGTTTGGACAAATGTATCCACCATTATTGTGTCATAACAGGATAGTTTCACTGCCTTAAAAGTCCACTGTGCTCTCTTTATCCCTGTCTCCCTGCTAAGCCCTGGCAACCACTGATCTTTTCACTCTCTCCATAGTTTTGCTTTTTTCTGAATGTCATATATTTGGAATCATATAGCATGTGGCCTTTTCAGATTGACTTCTTTCGATTAGCAGTATGCATTAAGTTTCCTTCATGTTTTTACATGGCTTGATAACTCTTTTTTTCTTTGCATTGAATAATATTCTGTTGTCTGGATATACTACAGTTTATCCATTAACCTTTTGAAGGACATTTTAATTGCTTCCAAGTTTGGGCAATTATTAATAATTTGGCAATTTATTAAAAATAAACACTTGCCACAAATACCCATATGAAGGTTTTTGTATAGATATAAGTTTCTAATTCATCTGGATAGATACTGAGGACCAATCTTATGTTAAGAATACTTTTAGCTATTTTTTTAAAGTTTATCAAGTATGAGTTTTAGCAGATTCTGTGTTTTAAGGGATTGGTTTGTTTCATCTAGGTCATCAGATTCTGGCATAGAGTTGCCCATAATATTCCTTTATCTTCTTTTTAATGTCCATTAGATCTTTAAATATCCTTTAAATATCCTTTATCTTTGAGTGATGTCTCCTCTTTCATTTCTGATACTAGTAATTTGTGTCTACTCTCTTTTTTTCTTATTTAGCCTAGCTCAGGGCTCATCAATTTTATTGATATTTTCAAAGAAATGACTTTTGGTTTTGTTGATTTTCTCTATTGATTTCGGTTTCATTGATTTCTGTGTAGATATTTGTTATTTCTTCTGCTCACTTTGGATTTAATTTGCTCTTCTTTTTCTAGTTTTCTAAGGTGGAAGTTTAGATTATTGATTTTAGATCTTTATGCTTTTGCAATATATGCATTTGGTGCTATAAATAACATTTAAAGCACTGTTTTTAGTGTGTCTCAAACTTTGATAAGTTGTATTTTCACTTTTATTTAATTCAAAATATTTTTAAATTTCTCTTGATTTCTTCTTTGTATCATGTGTTAAATTAGCATATTCTTAATCTGCAAGTATTTTGGTATTTTCCAGCTGTCTTTCTGTTACTGATTTCTACTTTAATTCCACTATAGTCTGAGAGCACACATTATAGGATTTCTATTCTTTTAAACTCATTAATATATATTTTAAATTTATTAAGGTACACTTTAAAGGTGCATTTTATGGCCCAGAATGTGGTCAATGTTGGTGAATATTCCATGTGAGCTAGTACTCCCCTGTTGTTGAATGGAGTCATCTGTAGATGCCAATGAAATCCAGATGATTGATGGTGCTATTGAGTTAAACTGTCTTTACCGATTTTCTGCCTGCTGTATCTGTCTGTTTCTGATAGCGGGATGTTGAAGTCTCTACCTACAATAGTGGATTTATCTATTCCTCCTTGCAGTTTTATCTGTTTTGCCTCACATGTTTCGATGCTCTGTTGTTAGGTGCATACACATTGTCTTCTTAGAGTAGTGACCTTTTAATCATTACAAAATACCCACCTTTATCCCTGATATCTTTCCTTGCTCTAAGGTCTGCTTTGCTTGAAACTAAGATAGATACTCCTGCTTTCTTTCGAGTAGCATTAGCATGGCATATCTTTCTCTATTCCTTTGTATTTCATCTATATGTTATTTAATAATTTTAATTATATTAAATAAATATATTAACTTATATTAAAGAAATAATATTTATTTGATATATTTATTTTTGATTTTTTAAAAATTTTATTATATTACGTTAGTCACCGTATAATACATCATTAGTTTTTTTTTTTTTAAGATTTTATTTATTTGACAGAGAGAAACACAGCCAGAGAGGGAACACAAGCAGGGGGAGTGAGAGAGGGAGAAGCAGGCCTCCCGCCGAGCAGGGAGCCCGATGTGGGACTCGATCCCGGGTCTCCAGGATCATGACCTGAGCCGAAGGCAGTCGCTTTACCAACTGAGCCACCCAGGCGCCCCCACATCATTAGTTTTTGATGTAGTGCTCCATGATTCATTGTTTGCGTATAACACCCAGTGCTCCACACAATATGTGCCTTCCTTAATACCTATCACCAGCTAGCTCATCCTTCATCCCCCCTTCCCTCTAAAACCCTCAGTTTGTTTCTCAGAGTCCCTAGTCTTTCATGGTTCATCTCCCCCTCTGATTTACCCCCCTTCATTTTCCCCTTCCTTTTCCTAATGTCCTCCATGCTATTCCTTATGTTCCACAAATAAGTGAAACTGTATGATAGTTGACTTTCTCTGCTTGATTTATTTCACTTAGCATAATCCCCTCCAGTCCTATTTGTGTTGATGCAAAAGTTGGGTATTCATCCTTTCTGATGGCTGAATAATATCCCATTGTGTATATGGACCATATCTTCTTTATCCATTCATAGGTTGAAGGGCATCTCGGCTCCTTCTGCAGTTTGGCTATTGTGGACATTGTTGCTACTATGAACACTGGGGTGCATGTGCCCCTTCTTTTCACTACATCTGTATCTTTGGGGTAAATACCCAGTAGTGCAATTCCTGGGTCATAGGGTAGCTCTATTTTTAACTTTTTGGGAACCTCCACACTGTTTTCCAAAGTGGCTATACTAAGTGAATTCCCACCAACAGTGTAAGCGTGTTCCCCTTTCTCCACATCCTCAAGCATTTATTGTTTCCTGCCTTGTCAATTTTTGCCATTCTAACTGGTGTAAGGAGGTATCTGAATGTGGTTTTGACTTGAATTTCCCTGATGGCTAATGATGATGAATATTTTTTCATGTGTCTATTAGCCATTCTTATGTCTTCTTTGGAGAAGTGTCAGTTCATGTCTTCTGCCCATTTTTTGACTTGATTATTTGTAGTGTCATTTGCAAATATCTTCTCCCATTCTGTGGGTTGCCTCTTTGTTTTGTTGATTGTTTCCTTTGCTGTGCAGAAGCTTTTTGTCTTGATTTTTATCTTGATTTTTGAGAGAGAGAGAGCATCCACGTGCATGTGAGTGCTAAGGGCAGGGTCAGAGGGTGAGGGAGAGAGAGAATCTTAAGCAGGCTCCCTGGCCAGTGCAGAGCCTGATGTGGGGCACAGTCCCATGACCCTGAGATCATGACCAGAGCCAAAACTGAGAGTCAGATGCTTAACTAACTAAGCCATTCAGGCGCTCCTGTGTTTTTATATTTAAAGATTTTTTTTAAATTTATTTATTTGACAGAGAGAAACACAGCCAGAGAGGGAACACAAGCAGGGGGAGTGAGAGAGGGAGAAGCAGGCTTCCTGCAGAGCAGGGAGCCCAATGTGGGACTCGATTCCAGGTCTCTGGGATCATGACCCGAGCCGAAGGCAGTCGCTTAACCAACTGAGCCACCCAGGCGCCCCTGTTTTTATATTTAAAGTGAATTTCTTGTAAATGACATATAGTTGAATCTTGTTTTTTTTATCTACTCTGACAATCATTGCCTTTTAATTGGTATAATTAGACCATTGATATCTAAAGTGATTATTGATATAGTTGGATTGCTATCTACAGTATTTGTTACTCTTTTGCCCTTTTTTTGTTTCTATTTTTGTCTTCCATGCATTTTCTGCCTTTTGTGGTTTTGACTGAGCATTTTATATGATTTCATTTTGTCTCATTTTTAGTATATCTACTACTTAATTTACTTTCATAGTGGCTGCTCTAGGCTTTTCAGTACACAAGTACAGTGAATCCGTGTCTACTTTATTTTTAATTTAATTTTATTTTTAAAGGTTTTATTTTTGAATAATCTCTACACCCAGCAGGGGCTTGAACTCACTACCCTGAGATCAAGAGTCACATGCTCTACCCACTGAGCCAGCCAGGTGGCTCCAAGTCCACTTTAAAATAACATCATACCACTTCATGGAGAGTGCAGGTACCTTGTAATAACAAAAGAATCCTAATTCCTCCCTCCCATGTCTTGAATCATTACTGCCAGTTATTTCACTTATACATATATGTAAATAAGCATACATACATACATGTAAACATACATAATTGCATACATTGTTGCCATTATTTTTTTGAAAAAAAATCTGTCAGAGCACTTAAGAATAAGAAAAATAAGTTTTTACCTTCTTTTCTTTATTCTTTGATGTTTTTCCTTTCTTTATGTAGGTCCAAGTTTCTGACCTATACAATTTTCCTTTTCTTTGAGGAACTTTTTTTAAAAAAGATTTTATTTATTTATTTGACAGAGAGAGATCACAAGTAGGCAGAGAGGCAGGCAGAGAGAGAGGAGGAAGCAGGCTCCCCACTGAGCAAAGAGCCCGATGTGGACCTCGATCTCAGGACCCTGAGATCCTGACCTGAGCTGAAGGCAGAGGCTTAACCCACTGAGCCACCCAGATGCCCGGATTTTTTTTTTTTTTATGTAGTCAACATATAACATTACAGTAGTTTCAAGTGTATAGCATCATGATTCAACAAATTTACATATTATGCTTTGTTCACTACAAGTGTAGCTACATCAGTATTACAATATCATTGACTATATTCCTTATGTTATGACTCTTATTCCTGTGACTTATTCATTCTATAACTGCAAGAACTTCCTGCCCGGTGGGTCTACTGGCAATGAAGTCTGTTCATTTTGTCTTAGAAAGTCTTTGTTTCTCCTGCACTTTTGAAGGACAGTTTCAAATGGTACAGAGTTTTAGGTTGGTAGGTTTTTTTCTCTTCATACTTTTTATATCTCATTTCACTTTCTTCTTGCATGGTTTATGAAAGGTCAGATATAATTCTTATCCTTGTTTCTGTTGATAACATGTTTTTTCCTTTGCTGCTTTTGAGATTTTTTTTCTTTATCTTTGATTTTCTGCAGTTGGACTGTGATACGCTCATGTTGTGGAAATTTAGATTAATTCAATATGTGACAAGCACTTAGAAGAGTACCTGGAATGTAGTTAGTACTGTGTAAGTGTTAGCTAATATTTAATTGTCACTTGCTCAGCAACACGCTAAGTGCTTTACATACAGGATCTCACTTTCCTTCACAGCAGTTACCTATTATTACCCCCACTTTACAGATGGGGAGATTGAGGCTTGTCTACGCTCACACAGATTGTTAAGTGGCAGGTCTGTAGGTCCTGTACTGAGGTCTCTTTGGCTGCCAGGACCATGCCTTCAATTACCACGGAACAACACCTCAGAAGAGGGTTGGAGTTTGGTTAATCTCTGTGGTCCCTTCCAGAACTAAAACTGTATTGTGTGGAGTTTGAAATAATGCCAGAATAATACTGTGGTGGAGTGTCCAGGCTTGGGAGTTGGAAAGTCTGTGTTTAAGCAAGTCAGTCACACCCTCTTTCCCTGGCTGTGACATGAAGCTAATCCACCTACCTTTCCTATCTAGTTGTTTGGAGGTTTGAATGGGCTTCTCTATGTAAAACATTTTGCACAGTGCTTTGTAACTGGTACTGGTATATTGTATGTGCTCCAAAAAGTTAGATAATAAAATAATTGTTATTTTAAAATTTTGTCCAGTGGTTATAGTATTGGAAAGAGTCGTGAAATGTCTTGCTTTGGAGGGCCCCAAGCTGTCCAGGCAGCAGGGTGTATGGTAGGAAACTGTTGACATGGAACTTGGCTAGAAGAGGTCAGATTGACTGACATGATAGAACCCAGCCCTTAGGCTGCGCAGAAATTTTCCTGGGCAAGAAGCTTAGGTGACTCCAGTACATGGAGGTTTTGTTTCTTATGCTGGCAATCATAAGAGAAGTGGGACACTCTTGGGCATTGTGGCAGAACTCTTAGTTATGGTCAGTCTCATTCAGAGGAAGGATTAAGTTGGAGGGAGTATGCCCAACATGGTTGATCCTGATTACAAAGGGAGCAGATGGCCTTTAATCTGGACATCAGCCATGCCAGACAGTATTGGGACTGCCTGTTCTCTGAGCTTCTCTGAGTAAAAGGTCTGGCCTACTGATATGACTTTGGTGTGACATTTCTTCAAGCTGGGTGAAGGGGTCTGTGCTTGTTAGAATCAGAGGTGACAGATGTTCTGAGGACCATACTTATGGGACATGGTGAAAGGGGCAAAATTCCCATGACTCACATTTCCTTGTGTGTGTATATGTGTGGATGTGTCTACAGTTCTGATGTTGTTACTTCATTCTCCTCTGAAGAAACGGAGGGATTAAAGTAGCACTTCTACTCCCTTGCTTTGGCTGCCTGAGTAGCCCTACCTCCAAAAAGGTGAACTGTAATCTCAAAGTTCCTTGCCAGCTTCCTGCAGTAATTCCTGCTCATCACACATCACAGTCTACATTATTAGTATTTTGGTTTTCAGATATCTCCCCTCAGTCAGTAAGCATGGATGGGGGACATTTTTTGTGCCTGGCACTGTGTTATTATCTGAAGATACAAAAAAGATTGATATAAGGTCCTGGCCCTCAGAGAGTTGAGAGCAGTTAGGGTGATAGGGCCCTTTAAGCAGTTAAGTATGCCACTATATAATAGGCTGTCAGAAAAGTATCTTCATTTGGCTTTCTCCCAAAACAGGCTGTGGGAAAAGGATTTGGGTGTAAGTAGTTTATTTGGGAAGCTATCCCAGGAAGTACTGGTAGAAAAGATCAGGGGACTGAGGAGGGGAACAGAAGAAAGCTTATTCAGGTATTTACTACTACAGGCAACTGGGGTTCAACCTCCCCAGGGAGCTCTGGGGCATAAAACATGCCTTGTTCTCCCCACCAAGGGGCCACACAGCTAGGCCAGTTAGCCATCACATCTCTCTCCATCAGTGTTTGAAGACTGCCCCAAAGAAGATTAACTCCCTAGTACAACTCCTGACCTCCTGGCCAAATGCCCTTTGGCAGGCAGATATACAGCCCTAAGGGGAGCCCCTGGTGTTTATAGTAAGCAAGTAGAGGCAAAGTGGGAAGACATGTGGGAAGGGCCCCAGCAGCATCTGCAAAAGAAGTATGTTGGGCTTATAGTGAGCGCACACCGGTTTAGCCGTTCCTAGCTTAGGTGATTGACAAAGACTTCAGAGAGAAGAGCTTTCCAGGCTGGAACAAAGGCATCCAGTGTTTGGAAGAATGTGATGAATTCAACATGGCTGACCCTGCTGCCATAGGGGAGAGAGGGTTGCGCGTGGGAAAGTACTAAGCATAGGTGACGGCCACCTCCCATACCCCCTATGCCAAAGTACATTCCAGGCTCACTGGAGATGCAGAGAGAGCCACAGAAGGGCTTTAAGAAGGCTTGTGACCCAGTTATGCTTGATTTTTAGAAAGATCAGTCTGGCAATGGTAGCCGGAACAGGAGGCTACTCCTTCCCCTTTGCTTCCTGTGGGTTTCGTGTGTATTTCCTATTGCTGTGAGCATCAGCCCAGCAGTAGCAGTTCATATCATCCAGTTTGTGGTTTTCCCAACACTCTCACAATCAGCCTTATTGTGTCCCTTTGGAGATGGGTGAGGCTCCTCTTTGGGGATCTGGGTCAGAACTCCAAGGGGTCCCTCTTCCAGACTTCTACGTTCTGATAACTCCAGTCTCTCCCTTCCATTCTCCCACATCTCTGGGGTGGCCTCTGAATCCTCCAGCTCCCATATCTGTTGTCTCAACATCCCCTGTCTGCCTTTTGACTCCTCCAATACTCATTTCAACAATTTCACCTCCAATCCCCGCTTTACCTCTGCGGAACTAACTGTGCTGCTTGTCTTTCTCCCTGGACCATGGCTGGTGTGGAGAGACACAGATGGCGAAGTATCTGGGGAGTGCGCTTAGCTGGGAGACCATGAGTTTGCAGTTCACACACTTACTTTGATTTTCCCCAAAGCTCTTGAGAGCCAGGGCATAGGCACGGAGAATGCATGTGGTTGGGGTGATCCGATCTTGATGGTTTGAAGAAAAGGATGTTCAAGTGGGCACATAAGCATCAGAGCCAGGTGGAGCAGATAATGTCAATAGTAGCAGCAACAGCAGTAGCCACGATAATAGAGAAACCTACGATTTTGCCTTTACCGTGTGCCAGACATTGTTGTAAGTGCTTTACATGTACTGTCAACTTAATCCTCTGACAACCCAGGAGGTGGGTATGTACTTTCATTCTCCATTTTCCATGTGAAGACACCAAGGCACCAAGAGGTTAAGTAATGTGCCAAGGTCAAATACCTAGTAAGGGACAAAGTTGATACATGAACCTGGGCAGTTTCTCCCTCCCCCCATCTGGTGAGGCTCATGTTAATTACAGAGGGTAATTTTCCTGCCCTACTGTTCTGTGATTCCACAGAAATATGACTTAATGTCTCCGTGAAAATCTGTGGCTCAATGGTAAGGTTTTAGTGATGATGACACCTTTCCAAGAAGCCCTTGCAGAGAGTCAGAGAAAGCTGGGCTGTATCTATGAGGATGAAGCTAAAGAGAAAGCCAGAAGAGAAGACATGGACTCCTAGGGGGAGTGGAGCTTCCCTTCTGCAAAGGCACAGATGGAAACAAGACAGAGGAGCGGAGAGTTTATCATTCTCTGAAAGCTTAATTAGGTCATTGGTGAGGACAGAATATTTAAAAAATCCCATCAGCTAAAGACCTATGGGATTTAATTCCCTCATTCCTGCTCCTTAGTCTTAGAATAAATGAAGCTTTTTCCTAGTTACAAAAATGATGTTGAAAAATGATTGATTGTCCTAATGAGGAAAGAGAACAGCTGCCTGAACAGCAGATGTAACTTTTATAATCATTTCCTCTTCATTGGTTTTCTCCCTAATGACCCTGGCACTGATGATAGTATTTAAGAAGGAGGGTATGTGATGGGCAGAGGACTGGAATGATCAGGAAGCTTGGGTAAAGAGGGAAATGGTTGGCCTGAGCCTCCCGGTCGGCTGCATTTCAAACAAGCCCAAAGCTATGGCTATCCTTCAGGCTAGTTAAAGGTGACAGAACCAGAGTTTGTGACAATGCAAGGTCCCAGGATTGAGGGCCAGACCTGACAGAAGAACCACCCACAGCTATCACATGTCCTGAAATCAGCTGTAGCTTCACCAAGGCCGGAGGGGGAACTGTCATGCAGAGAGGAACATCCCTAGGAGGGGATAGTGAGCAGCAAGTCAGCAAAGACACTGAAATGTGACAGCATGTGCAATGAAGCATGGTGATCAGGAGCATGGGCCCTGGCTGTAAATCCTGCATCCAAATCCTGACTCTAACATTTCCCAGCTGTGTGACCTAGAGCCAGTTTCTTAACCTCTCTGTGCCTTAGTCTGCTGATTTTTTTTTTAAAGATTTTATTTATTTATTTGACAGAGAGAAACACAGCCAGAGTGGGAACACAAGCGAGAGAGGGGAGTGAGAGAGGGAGAAGCAGGCTTCCCGCCGAGCAGGGAGCCCGATGCGGGGCTCGATCCCGGGTCTCCGGGATCATGACCTGAGCTGAAGGCAGTCGCCCAACATACTGAGCCACCCAGGCGCCCCAGTCTGCTGATCTTTAAAATAAGGATGATAAGAATACCTGTTTCATGCGCTTGTTGAGGGGAATAAATAAATGTTTGTAAAGCACTCAGAACAGTACCTGGTATGTAGCAGGTGTACTTATAGGTCTCTTAAATAACATAAATGGCCTTCCATTGGCAGAACTGTGTCAGCCACCTGCAAAAGTGTGATTCAAAAGTTGATATTCAGTGCCGTCTGGATTTTGCGATCTTTTTCTCTCTCCCTGACCTTAGTGGCATGGGGACCCCCAACCCACTGTTCTCTTATTCCACACAAATATTCTACACAAATCTCAGTAGGGGCTAAAACCCCCAAATCTGTGAGGAGATGCTAGTGACTCATAAACATCATCATGTTCCTCTTCTTAGCCTTAAATCAAGGGGTTCATGGCATTTCAGGCACTGGCCGAAAGTGGTGGACCTCTCAGTGCCACTTCCTACCCATTTTGATGACCAGTTTTCTATGGACTTGCCTGCTGTTTCTCACCACAGCTGAGAATTTCAGAACTTTTGGTTCTCCCATTTGGGACCCCAGACCCACACTACAGCATTCTGTACAGGCACTCCACAAAGCGGTTGTTTGGCCTCTGGACACAATCATCATTGGTTCTGGACGTATTGGACCAGACCTGCTTGGTGATACCCTTGTACCTATTACAGGAGAGCTGTCCTACATTTTGGTTTGGTTCAAGTTGATATAATTGTTCCTAATGTTGTTGCTGTTGTTTTAGATTTTATTTATTTGACAGAGAGAGGGGGTGGAGAGAGAGAGAGAGAGAGAGAGAGAGAGCGCACAAGTAGGGGAAGAGGCAGAGGGAGAGGGAGAAGCAGACTCCACTGAGCAGGGAGCCCAACGTGGGGCTCCATCCCAGGACCCTGAGATCATGATACAGGCTGAAGACTGATACCAACCAACTGAGCCACCCAGGTGACCTAATTAATGTTAAAAAGCAAAATTTCTTTGTTTTCATAGTGTTTATTGTCATTTCTTTTTGCCTCATGATAGCTCCATTTTGCAAGTGAGAAAAATCAGTTTTAGTTTCATATACTAGGAAATGTATGTTAAAGTGGCTTGAAAAGTATGGGAAGTTAATAGCCCCACATATGGAAGAGCCTGGTGGAAGGGCCATGATCAGCCTTAGGTCTGTCAAGGCTCTGACTTATTCTCTCTTGAGAATCTCTCAGGTCTCCACGGGATGACTTGATTCTCAGGCTGCTAGAGGATACTGCAGTACCCTTGGGAGCTCAGATGCACACCCCAAAATACCCAAGGAAGACAGGAACCAGCTCTCTTTTAAGAAGTGCCCCCAACATGTCCTTTGTGCCTCATTGGCCCAAATCTGGTTGCCCCAAATTTGGTTGTACACAGACCTCTGAATAATCCAGGAAGCTGGGAGAATACCATGTGCTAACCAGCTTAGACCTGGGATTCTGTCCACTCACTGTCCAAGGGGCTTTAGTCACATTTAGCCAGCTTAGCCCCACCAGTAGTATTGGGGATGAGTCACTTTTCTTTCACAGGTGTAGGTGGAGTGGGGAGGAAAGACACCTAAGCGGAAGTCTACGGTATTGTCAGGAAGTGGGCATTGTCAGGCTAGTATAGTTAACGTACAGTGTTACATTAGTTTCAGATGTACAATACAGTGATTCAGCAATTCGCTAAGTTACCCAGTGCTCATCACAGCATGTGTGCTCCCCAATCACTATCATCTATTTTACCTGTCTCCCCATCCACCTCTTCTGTGGTAGGCATCAGTCTGTTCTCTCTAGTTGAGACTCTGTTTCTTTGTTTCTCTCTCTTTTATTTTCCCCCTTTGTTTTGTTCCTTCAATTCCACGTATGACTGAAATCATATGGTATTCTTTTTTTTCTGATTGGCTTACTTTGCTAAGCGTTATACTTTCTAGCTCCATCCACATCATTGCAAATGGCAAGATTTCATTATTTTTTGGCTGAGTAATGTGTGTGTGTGTATCTCCACATCTTCATCTTCTTTACCTGTTCATCTATCAATGGACACTTAGGTTGCTTCCATAATTTGGCTATTTGCAATAAACATAGGGGTCCTTGTAACCCTTTGAATTAGTCTTTTCATATTCTTTGGGTACATACCCAGTAGTGAATTACTGAATTGATCAAATGGTAGTTCTTTTTAATTTGTTGAGGAACCTCCATACTGTCTTCCACAGTGGCCATACCATTTGCATTTCCACCAACAGTGCATGAATGTTTGTATTTCTCCATATCCTCACCAACACTTGTTGTTTCCTGTGTTATTGACATTAGCCATTCTGACAGGTGTTGAGGTGATATCCCACTGTGGCTTTGATTTGCATTTCCCTGATGATGAGTGATGTTGAACATCTTGTGTCTGTTGGCCATCTGGATGTCTTCTTTGGAGAAATAACTCCATGTCTTCTCCCCATTTTTAAATTGAATTAAATTTTTTTGGGTGTTGTGTAAGTTCTTTCTATAATATGGATACTAACCCTTTGTCAGATATGTCATTTGCCAATATCTTCTCCCATTTGTAGGTTGTCTTTTAGTTAGGTTTATTCCTAGGTATCTATTATTTTTGGTGCAGTTGTAAATGGGTTTGTTTTCTTAATTTCTCTTTCTGCTGCTTCATTATTGGTGCAGTGGGTTTCTGTATATTGATTTTGTATTTTGTTACATTACTGAATTCATTTATCAATTTTTATAGTATTCTCAGCTTTATAGAGAGAGTATCATGTCATCTGCATATACTGAAAGTTTTATTTCTTCCTTATCAATTTGGATGACTTGTTGTTTGTCGCGTTCCCCGCCAGCAGAGAAGACGCAACACACGGGTAGACGTTGAAGCTCTCATTTATTCTCCGGTTCTTTCCCCTTTCTCCTCTTCCCTTCCTCTTCCCTTCCTCTCCCCTTCCTCTCCCCTCCTCTCCCCTCTTATTGGGGAAGCTTTCTAGCCCCTTTTATACAGTATCATAGCCAATCAGAGAGGAGATCACGTGGGGTGTGGACTGCACGGCCAGCAGGCATTGGTGGCATCTGGTGATCACGCACTGAGCACGGACCCACGTATCCATAAGGCATGCGGTCATGTGTCTTCAGGGCGGGTGCTTCCTGGGACTGTTTGTGCTGATGTGGTCATGTGCTTGGCGCCATCTTTGGGGTGTGCCCCCGACACTTGTCGTTGTATTTTGATTGCTGTGGCTAAGGACTTCCAGTACTATGTTGAAGTTGACATCCTTGTCTTCTTACTGACCTTAGGGGAATAGCTCTCAGTTTTCCCCATTAAGGATAATGTTAGCTGTGGGTTTTTCATATATGGCCTTTATTGCATTGAGATACATTCTGTCTAAACCTACTTCATGGAGAATTTTTTTTTTGCCATGATTAGATGTTGTACTTTGTCAAATGCTTTTTCTACATCTTTTGAAATGATCATATATTTCTTATCTTTTCTCTTATTAATGTGTTGTGTCACGATTGACTTGCAAATATTGAGCCACTCTTGTATCCCAGGAATAACTCTCACTTGATCATGGTGAGTGATTCTTTTAATGTATTGTTGGATTTATTTTGCTAATATTTTGTTGAGGATTTTGGCATCTATGTCCATCTGAGATGTTGGCCTGTGGTTCTCTTTTTTTGTAGCATCTTTATCTGGTTTTTGATATCAGGGTAATGCTGGCCTCATGGAATGAATTTGGAAGTTTTCCTTCTTCTATTTTTTGGGATAGTTTGAGAATAATAGGCATTAACTCTTCTTTAAATCTTTGGTAGAATTCACCTGTGGAGCTGTCTGGTCCTGGACTTTTGTTTGTTGGGACTTTTTTGATTACTGATTCAGTTTCACTGCTGGTAACTGGTCTGTTCAAACTTTCTGTTTCTTCCTGATTGAGTTTTGGTGGGCAATGTGTTTCTAGGAATTTATCTATTTTTTCTAAGTCATCCAGTTTGTTGGCATGTAGTTTTCCATAATAGTCTCCTACGGTTGTTGTATTTCTCTGGTGTTGGTTGTTGTTTCTCCTCTCTCATTTGTGATTTTATTTTTTGAGTCATTTCTCTTTTTTTTTCTTGAGGTTTATTAATTTTATTGAGGTTTTTGAAGATCAAGCTCCTGGTTTCATTGGTCTGTTCTATAGTTGTCTTTAGTTTCTATTAAATTTTTTTCTCATCTCATCTTTGTTATTTCCTTCCTTCTGATGGTTTTTGTAATGTTCTTTTACTCCCTCCTTTAGATATAAGGTTAGGTTGTTTACTTGTGATTTTTCTTGCTTTTTTAGATAGACCTGTATTGCTATAAACTTCCCTCCTAGAACTACTTTTGCTGTATCCCAAAAGTTTTGGACCATTGTGTTTTCATTTTCATTTGTTTTAATGTAATTTTCATTTCTTCTTTTGTTTCCTGGTTAACCTATTCATTGTTTAGTAGCATGTTATTTAACCTCTATGTATTTGTGTTCTTTCCAGATTTTTTCTTATGGTTGACTTCTTGTTTCATAGTGTTGGGGTCAGAAAAGGTGTGTAGTATGACTTTGATCTTCTTGAATTTGTTGAGGTTTGTTTTGTGGGCAAATATGTGATCTATTCTGGAGAATGTTCTGTGTACACTTGAAAAGAATGTGTTTGCTGCTGCTTTAGGAGAAATGTTCTGAGTATATCCACTAAATCCATTTGGTCCAGTGTGTCGTTCAAGCCACCATTTCCTTGATATTCTGTTCAGATGATCTGTTCATTGATGCAGTGGTCTACTATTGCATTACTATTATTGTATTACTATCAATTAGTTCTTATATATTTGTTACTAACTTTTTATGTATTTGAGTGCTCCTTGGGTGCATAAATATTTATAATTGTTATGTATTCGTATTGATTGATGATTATATAGTGTCCTCCTTTTCTCCTGGTGTACAGTCTTTGTTTTATTTTTTTTATTTAAAAAAAATCTGAAAGTTTTTTATTTAAGTTATCTCTACACCCCATATGGGCCTCAAACTGATGACCCTGAGATCTGGAGTTGTGTGGTCTTTTGACTGAACCAGCCAGGTGCCCCTACAGTCTTTATTTTATTTTAATTAATTAACTAATTGATTTTTAAAGTAGGTGCCAATGCAGGGCTTGAACCCCTGACACTGAGATCAAGAACTACGCTGAGATCAAGATTGGACACTTAAACAACTGAGTCACCCAGGGGCCCCAGCAGTCTTTGTTTTAAGGTCAGTTTTGTCTGATGTAAGTATTACCATTCCAGCTTTCTTTTCACATCCATTTTCATGATAAGTATTTCTCCACCCCCTCCCTTTCAGTCTACATATGTCTTTAGGTCTGAAGTGAGTCTCTTGTAGGTAGTATATCGATGGGTCTTGTTTTTTTATCCATTGCATCACCCTATGTATTTTGATTGAAGCATTTAGTCCATTTACATTCAAAGTAATTATTGATAGTTACATATTTATTGCCATTTTATTCGTTTTCTGTTTGTTTTTATGGATCTTATCTGTTCCTTTCTTTCCTTATTCTCTACTTTCACCATAAGTTGGCTTTCTTTAGTGATATACTTGGATTCCTTTTTCTTTATTTTTTGCATATCTATTACTGGTTTTTGATTCGTGGTTACCATTGGTTTATATATAACATCATCTGCATATAGCAGTCTATATTGAGTTGATGGCCACTTAAGTTTGATCTCATTCTTTACTCCTCTTCCTCTACATTTTAGGTATATGGTGTCATATTTTACAGCCTTTTATTCTGTGAATTCCTGGACTGATTTTTATAGATATACTTATTTTTACTGGTTTTGTGCTTCCTACTTTTCTTACTCTTATTTATGGTCTTTCCTTTCCACTCATAGAGTCCCCTTTAACATTTCTTGTAGGGCTAGTTTAGTGGTCATGAACTCCTTTAACTTTTGTTTGTCTAGGAAACTATCTTGCCTTCTATTCTGAATGATGCCCTTGCTGGATAGAGTAATCTTGGCTGCAGGTTTTTTTTTTCTTTCAGCACTTTGAATATACTATGCCTCTTTTCTGGCCTGCAGTTTTTCGTGGAAAATCAGATGATAACCCTATGGGGTTTCTCTTGTATGTAATGGTTTTCTTTTCTCTTCCTGCTTTTAAAATTCTTTATTACTGCTCTTTGACATTTTTAATTACTGTGTGTCTTGGTGTGGACCTCCTTGTGTTGGATTTTGTTGGGACTTTTCTGTTCCTTTTGGATCTGAATTTCTTTTTCCTTTCCCAGATTTGGGAAGCTTTCAGCTATTATTTCTTCAAATACATTTGCCTCCTTTTCTCTCTCTTCTTCTTCTGTGATCTCTATAATGCAAATGTTATTATGCTTTTGGAGTCACTGAGTTTCCTAAGTCTGTTCTCATTTGGCATTTTTTTTCTTTTAGCTGCTCAGCTTGATTACTTTCCATTACTGTGTTCTCCAAGTTGCTGATTTGTTCTTCTGCTTTGTCTAGCCTGCTGTTTATTCCATCTAGTGTATTTTTAATTCAGTTATTGGGTTCTTCATGTCTGATTGGTTCTTTTATATCTCTGTGTTAAATGTCTCACTGATGTCCTCCACTCTTTTGTCAAGCCCCGTGAATATCTTTATGATCATTACTTTAAATTATCTATCAGTGTATTACTTATCTCTGTTCAGCTTAGGTATCTTGCTCTCCTCTTTATCCTGTTCTTTCATTAGGAACATATTCCTCTGTGTCCTCATTTTATCTAACACCCTCTTTTTGTCTGTTTCTCTGTTAGGAAAGTCAGCTCTGTCTCTTACTCTTGAAAGCGTTGGGCAAGGCATGCACTTTTAACGAGGTGGTGCTGGTCCTTTTCCACAGGGGACACAGAGCTGCTGCTGAAACCAGGGTTGGCTGAAGCCACTCTGCAAAGTGCACATGGATGGGGGGTGCAGCCTTGCAAGCTTTGTGCACCAGCCTTCTTCCCCCACCCTGCTGCTGTGGAAACCAGGGTTGGACGGGGCTGCTCTGCAAAGTATGTAGGGTGGGGTGCAGTTTTAATGATGTGTGAGTGTCCTCTGAATGAGGTGATCAGCTGCTTCTGCTCCAAGGCCCTGCAGGGCACACTGCTGGGAGACATGGTGTTGGTGAGGTTTGCAACAGTCTTCTGGGGACAGTGCCCACAGTGCTGGGACTGAGGTTGGAGGGGGCTGGGTGCAGCGCAGTAAGGAAGTTAGGTAGTAAGCAAATTAGGTAGAGAGTGCTGGTTTCAGGCTGTTTCCTGCCAGTGGTGGTGTGTTTTTGCTGGGATTGGGGGAGGGAAATGGTGCCTAGCAGCAACTTTGTTCCTGGGGATGTCCCTCAAGGAATTCTAAATAAGTAAATAACTCTCTCCCACATGCCCCAGGTGTTTTTCAGTCTACTGCTTCTCTACTGTCTCTCCACAGGCTATTTGCTGTTAAAGGCAGAGACTCATCTTCCTATTGCCCTCTGGGCTCTCATAGAGCTGAGATGATTTTTTTAAAAGTTCTGGGCTTTAAGTCCCACTGGTTGTAAGAACTCACAAAATTTGACCTGATTTTCAAAGCCAAATGCTATAAGGATTTCTTTTCTCCATGCAGCCTCCCCGGTTGTGATAGTCTTTTTCTCACCCCTCTCCATGCCTTCAGCTTCCTCCCTCCAGTAGCCAATCCCATGGAGTTTAGCTTCCCACTGCTTCTCTGACCCTCCTTATTACCCTTTTAGATGTGGCCTCTTCTGTACACTTAGTTATGGAGTTTGTTTGGCTAGTAGAGTAGGAGGACCCTAAACTGACCTTGTCCCATGTTCCCTGAAAGTATCTTTTTCTCTGCTTTTATACTTAGAAAATTTGTAACCATGTTGCTGTGATTTAAGCATTTGTTTTAAAATTTGTGTCTCTTTTTTAATCACAATGATGTGGGTTTTTTTTTCCGGATTAAGTCAACTAGTTGACCTGGGATAGTTTATTTATAATAACGCTTTAGTTCACCACTGATTAGTATGATGACCTTTGTTACATACCAGATTCTTTACATGTCTTTGTCTATCACAGTTCACTATAGCTTTAGGTGGGGTATGTTTAGATATAGGTGTGACTTCTTTTAATATGCAAAGCATTCACAAGGACTGACCAAACTCTGCTGGGCTTAGTGTTTTCCGGAGAAAAGATATAGAATTGGTTTTCTGCTAGCAAGTGAGGTGGCACCTACAGTTCTTTTTGTGGAAGGGCTGGAAGCTGGATTAACCTGTAGTCTTCTGGAGTTCCTAGGCAATTTAGTTAGAGGCTGTTATAAGAAAAAGATACCATACATTTCACTAAACTGGGTCAGAGGGAGTAGGATAAAATAGAATGATATGCAAAAGTCATTATTTCAAGATAACAATAACTCATTTGAAAACTTTGAGTTGTGGCATCTTCATAACATAGCCCTCATGACAGACTCTGCAGTGTCTTACAACATTGAAGGAAGTGATTCAAGAAATGTATTACCTCAATAATAAGTTTTTAATGTTGGTGATTCAGGATTCCTTTGGAAGAAAGTGCCTTTTAAAACTTTTGCTGGGGGTGCATGGGTGGCTCAGTCAGTTAATTGTCCACCTCTTGATTTCACCTCCTGTCCTGCTGGTGAGATGGAGCCTTGCATTAGGCTCCACACTGGGCGTGGATCCTGCTTAGGATTTTCTCTCTCTCTCTCTCTCTCTCTCTCTCTCTCTCTCTGCCACTCCCTCCCCTCTCTGTCCTCTAAAACAGAAACAAAAACAAAGAAAAACTTTTACTGTATTAACTAGGGAGACTCTAGGTGCTATACTAAGGATGGCCCCCAATTTTAGTGGCTTATCACAGTAGAATTTGTTCTTGCCTTCCTGAGTGTTCAAGAGAAGGTTCCTGGTCGTCAGATTCTGTTCCATGCAATCTTGCAGGGACCCAGGCTCCTTGCATCTTGTGTCTTTGCTATCTCCAGGGCATCAGACTTCAGTGTTCAATCCTTTGCATTTAGCTAGTAGAGAAGGCACACTTCCTAATCACCTGGGTTCAGAAGGGACACACATCAATTCTCACCTTCCTTTATTAAAAACTAGCTGTAATTCTCTACCTAGATGCTGGAAATACAGTACCTGGTTGAGAAGCCATTTCCTAGAAACAGTTCTATACCACGGAAGGGAATGTGTGATTTTTATTGTACAATTAGCTGTTGCTGCCACATTTACTAAGCAGATTTTCAGGTATGTAATCCATGGGGTAGATGAGGATTTGTTATAATACAGAGTGTCTCAAGTTCCACACTATTGATATTTTGGTTTGAATGATTTTTTTGTTGTGGGGGCTTGTGCTGTGCATTTTAGGGTGTTTAGTAACATCTCTGATCTCTTATTAGATGCCAGTAGCATACCTCTCGTTGTTACTGTTTTCTATTCACTGTCCTTGTTCTTTATTTGCTTGATCTTCCACTGTTTCTCTGTCTTCTCTGGATTTAACTGAGCATTTTATATGATTCCATTTTCTCTCCACTCAGCATAACAGTTGTAATTTTTAAAATAACTTTAATTTAGTGGCTGCTCTGGAACTTTCAGTATACATTTATAACTATGTTGAGTCTACCTTCAGATAATAATGTATGCTTCCTGGGTAGTGTGAGCACCTTATAGCAGAGTACTCCCATTTCATCTACCCAATCCCTTATAGCACTGCTCTCATTTATCTCATATATCCATAAGCTATATTTGCTGAATATGTTGTTGCTATTATTATTTTGAACAAAGTATTATCTGTTAAGTCAATTAAGAATTAGAAAAATAAAAGGTTTTATTTTACCTTTCTTTATTTCTTCTCTAGCATCCTTCCTTTCCTTATGTAGATCTGACTTTTTCCTTCTCTCTGAAGAGCTTCTTTTAATAATTCTTGCAAGACAGGTCTACTGGCAACAAATTCCCTTAATTTTGTTTGTCTGAGAAAACCTTCATTTCTCCTTCACTGTTGAAGGATAATTTTTTGGATACATAAATCTTGGTAGATGGGTTTTTTTTCTTTCAACACGTTAGAGATTTTACTTCACTTTCTTCTTACTTGCATGATTTCTGAAGAAAAGTCAGATGTAATTCTTTACTCCTCTATAAGTAAGGTGTTTTTTTCTTTATCTTCTTTCAGTATTTTTCTTTGTCTTTGATTTTCTGATTTAAGTATTTTTCTTGGTGTTCTCTGAATGCCTGGATCTGTGGTTTGGTGTTTGTCATGAATTTTAGAAAATTCTCAGTCATTATTATTTCGGATATTTCTTTCGTTCCTTCCTCTCTTTCTTCCCCTTCTGGTATTCCGGTATATAGATGTGACACTTTTGTAATTATCCCATAGTTCTGTTCTCTCTTCATTTTTTTTCTCTTTGCATTTCAGTTTTGGAAGTTTCTTTTGACATATATTCAAGCTCACTGATTCCTTCTTCAGCCATATCTAACCTATTGCTGAGCCCATCAGAGACATTCTTGATTTCTTTTAGTGTTTTTATCTCCAGCATTTCCTTTTGATTCTTAGGATTTCCATGTCTCTGCTTATATTATCTGTCTGCTTCTTTCTGCTGTCTACTGTTTCCACTAGAGTTCTTGGTATATCAATTATAGTAGCTTTAAATTCTCAGTCTAATAATTGCAAAATCTCCACCGTATCTGAGTCTGGTTCCAATGCTTGGTTTGTCTCTTCATACTGTGATTTTTGCCTTTCAGTATGCTTTGTAATTATTTTTTTTTAAGAAAGCCAGACATGATATAATGTGTAAAAGGAACCGAGGTAAATAGGCCACTAGTGTGAGGGTTTTTTTTTTTCTGGCTAGAAGTTAGACTTTGTTTACTGTTTACTGTAGCTGTAGGTAGAAAGGCTAAAATTTTCTCTGGTGTCCTTATTTTTGTACTCCTGTTGCCTTTGGGTTTCCCTAGAGACTTCTTAAATAAGCTCTGAGATGTGCAGTTCTCTCAGTTGTATTCCTCTGTTATCATACAAGAACCCTACCCATACAAGGTGTTAGGGATGAGACACACTTTATAATCCTATGATTAAGTCTTGGTCTTTTAGTGAACCTGTGCCCCTGGGCTGTGACCTCTACAAGGGCTTTTCATCCCTCCCCACCCTTAGGTGAGACATGAAGGGTAGATGGTGCTAAAGTTGGGTGTTTCTCTTCTCCCAGGTCACATAGGCTCTAGTAAAACTTCAATTGGTTATGCTGTAGCAAAATATTTCTTCTTGATGGTGGGCCTTGTTAAGACAAACAGAATGCTCTGGGCATATTTTAAAATGACTTCTTTCCCTCTCCCCCTACTAGAAGCAAGTGGAGACTCCTCCCCCCACCACCCCAAGTCTTAAGCGTGAGAACCTGATAGGGATCCTGAAGGTAAAACTCATAAAACTGTGGACTCACCTTACGGATTCCCCCCACTGCCTTTTTAATTTTCACAGACTTGTCCGTATTTTGCCATCAGCATCTTATCAATTAAAGGGTACATTTTCCTGCCCTGGTCCTGGTTCTAGTAGTGGTTTCTGCTCCTGATAATAATCTGTGATCCTTTGTATCTGTCAGTTTGCCTCTCTAAATTTTTGGGCTTGCACTGTGACCTCAGTTTTTGGATAGACCTAAGAGAAGTTGATTTTCAGTTTCTTCAGCTTTTTTCTTATTGTGAGAATGGGAGTAGTAACTTCCAAGATCCTTACATGCTGGACAGAAACCAGAAGTTCACCATCTGCCAACTTGTGACAACCCAAACTGCCAGGTTTTTTTTTTCCTGGAGAGAATTTAGATCACCCTCACTTGTGAATCATTGCTATAACACTATATAGAATACTACATGTAATGATATTTAATAATATATTTGGTGGGAGAGAGCACTGTGGTTTCTCTTGGTGTATGGCATGGGGCTCTGACAGAGATTGGCTAGATGCTTATCTGACCCATTTGCTCTTCTTGGGCACTCAGTTAACTGCATTTCTCAACTTTCTCATCTCTAGGTGGGGCCATGTAATCAGTTCTGGCTAATAGAATGTGGATGGAAATGCTGTCCATCACTTCTAAGTCTGGCCCCTAAATCACACCAAGTGATCACCTGTATTCAGTCACTTTATTCATTAGCTAACCAAATTTAGAGAATCTCAAGCATGTAGGGAAGGACGGGCTTATGAGGTAGGAGACTAGACCACTGAATCACTGCTTGAAGGATAGCCACCTGACAGAGCTTGTCAACTAGAACACCCTTGCTGGATTTTGTGTGAGAAGTAATATATGTTAGAATTGGGAATTAATTACTACAGCATAGCCTAGCTTAACCTCACTAGTTCAGTGGCTCAGAACATTTGATACTAAAAAATACAGCAACTCCAACTGTTGTTCAACACACTACTAGAAGTCCTAGTCCTCAGCATGAGACAACACAAAGAAATAAAAGACATTCAAATCAGCAGAGAAGAAGTCAAACTTTCACTCTTTACAGATGACATGATACTCTATGTAGGAAATTTGAAAGAGCTCCCTCCCCCCAGCCAAAATTGCTAGAATTGATGCCAGAATTCAGCAAAGTCACAGGATATAAAATCAATGAACAGAAGTCTGTTGCATTTCTATATACCAACAGTGAAGCATCATAAAGAGAAATCAAGGAATCAGTCCTGTTACAATTGCACCAAAAACCATAAGATGCCTAGGAATAAAAGTGACCGAGGAGGTAAAAGATGTGTACCCTGAAAACTAGAAAATTTATGAAAGAAATTGAAGAAGACACAAAGAAATGGAAAATTCCATGCTCATGTATTGGAAGAATAAATACTGTGAAAATTCTTATGCTACTCAAACCAATCTACACATTCAGTGCAATCTCTATCAAAATACCACCAGAATTTTTCACAGAGCTGGACAAACAATTCTAAAATTTGTACAGAGCCAGAAAAGATGCCAAATAGCCAAAGTAATGTTGAAAAAGAAAACCAAAGCTGGAGGTATCACAATTTTGGACTTGAAGATCTATTACAAAGCTGTAATCATCAAACCAGTATGGTGCCAGCACAGAAACAGACACATAGATCCATGGAACAGAACAGAGAACCCAGAAATGGACCTTCACCTCTATTATTAACTTATATTTGACAAAGCAGGGTAGAATATTCAATGGAAAAAAGAGAGTCTCCTCAACAAATGGTGCTGGGAATATTGGACAGAGTGAAACTGGATCACTTTCTTACACCATACACAAAAATAAATCCAAAATGGATGCAATACCTAATGTAAGACAGGAGTCCATCAGAATCCTAGAGGAGAACACAGGCAGCAATCTCCATGACCTTGGGTGCACCAGCTTCTTGCTAGACACAAGTCCAGAGGTAAGGGAAAGAAAAGCAAAAATGAACTATTGGGACTTCATCAGGATAAAAAGCTTTTGCAGAGCAAGGGAAACAGTCAACAAAACTAAAAGGCAGCCTATTGAATGGGAGAAGATATTTGCAAATGACATAGATAAAGGGCTGGTATCCAAAATGCATAAAGAATTTCTCAAACTCAACACCCAAAAAACAAAAAATTGAGTCATGAAATGGGTGGAAGACATGAAGATATTTCTCTAAAAAAGACATACAAATGGATAACAAACACATGAAAAAATGCTCAACACATCTCAGCATCAGGAAAATACAAATCAAAACCACAAAGAGATACCACTTAACACTGGTCAGAATGGCTACAGTGAACAACTCAGGAAACAACAGATGTTGGCAAGGATGTGGAGAAAAGGGAACTCTTACACTGCTGGTGGGAATGCAAACTGGTGTAGCCACTCTGGAAAATGTATGGCTGTTCCTCAAAAAGTTAAGAATAGAGGTGCCCTATAATCCAGTAATTGTACTACAAGATATTTGTCCAAAGGATACAAATGTAGTGATTTGGTTTTTTAAATTAACATACAATGTATTATTTGTTTCTGGGGTACAGGTCTGTGAGTCATCAGTCTTACACAATTCACAGCACTCAACATAGCACATACCCTCCCCAGTGTCCATAACCCAGCCACCCTATCCCTCCATGACCCTCAGCAGCTCTCAGTTTGTTTCCTGAGATTGAGTCTCTTATGGTTGATCTCCCTCCTGGGTCCCATCTTGTTTCATTTCCCCCCTCACTACCTCCCGACCCCCCACTCTGCCTCTCAGATTCCTCATGTAAGAGAGATCATATGATAATTGTCTTTCTCTGATTGATTTATTTTGCTTAAGATAATGCCCTCTAGTTCCATCCACGTTGTTTCAAAAGGCAAGATTTCGGGGTGGGTTTTTTGATGGCTGTGTAGTATTCCACTGTGTGTGTGTGTGTGTGTGTGTGTGTGTGTGTGTGTGTGTGTGTATACCACATCTTCTTTATCCATTCGTCTGTGGATGGACATCTAGGCTCTTTCCATAGTTTGGCTATTGTGGATAGTGCTGCTATAAACATATGGGTGCACGTGCCCCTTCAGATCACTACGCTTGTATCTTTAGGGTAAATACCCAGTAGTGCAATTTCTGGGTTGTAGGGTAGTTCTGTTTTCTTTTTGAGGAACCTCCATACTGTTTTCCAGAGTGGGTGTTCCAGTTTGCATTCCCACCAACAATGTAGGAGGGTTCTGCTTTCTCTCCATCCTTGCCAACACCTGTCATTTCCTAACTTGTTAATTTTAGCCATTCTGATTGGTATAAGGTGGTCTAGTACTATGTTGAATAGCAGTGGTGATAGTGGACGTCCCAGTCGTATTCCTGACCTTGAGAATGATATTCACTGGGGTTTTTCATAGATGGCTTTGATGATATTGAGGTATGTACCCTCTATCCATACACAGTGGAGAGTTTTGATCAAGAAAGGATGCTGGACTTTGTCAAATGCTTTTCAGCATCTGTTGAGAGGATCATAGGGTTCTTGTTTTCTTTTATTGATGTACTGTATCACATTGATTGATTTGTGGATGTTGAACCAGACTTGCAGCCCAGGAATAAATCCCATTTGGTTGTGGTGAGTAATCCTTTTAATGTACTGTTGGATCCTATTGGCTAGTATTTTGGTGAGAATATTTGCATCTGTTTTCATCAGGGATATTGGTCTGTAATTCTTCTTTTTGATGGGGTCATTGTCTGGTTTTGGGATCAAGGTAATGCTGGCCTCATAAAATGAACTTGGTAGTTTTCCTTCCATTTCTATTTTTTGGAACAGTTTCAGAAGAATGGGTACTAATTCTTCCTTAAATGTTTGGTAGAGTTTCTCTGTTTGTTGGGAGATTATTGATGGCTGCTCCAATCTCCTTACTGGTTATGGGTTTGTTCAGGTTTTCTATTTCTTCCTGGTTCAGTTTTGGTAGTTTATACCTCTCTAGGAATGCATCTATTTCTTCCATATTATCAAATTTGTTGGCATATAGTTGCTCATAATATGTTTTTATAATTGTTTGTATTTCTTTGGTGTTGGTTGTGATCTGTCTTCTTTCATTCATGATTTTATTAATTTAGGTCCTTTCTCTTTTCTTTTTGATAAGTCTGGCCAGGGGTTATTCAGTCTTAATTCTTTCAAAGAATGAGCTCATAGTTTTGTTAATCTGGTCTATTGTTCTTTTGGTTTCTATTTCATTGATTTCTTCTCTGATCTTTATTATTTCTCTTTTCCTGCTGGGTTTAGGCTTTATTTGCTGTTCTTTCCCCAGCTCCTTTAGGTATAGGGTTAGATTGTGTATTTGCGACCTTTTTTGTTTCTTGAGAAAGGTTGGTATTGCTGTATACTTTCCTTTCAGGACCGCCTTTGCTGTATCCCAAAGATTTTGAACAGTTGTGTTTTCCTTTTTGTTTGTTTCCATGAAATTTTAAAATTCTTCTTAAATTTCGTTATCAAACCATTCACTCCTTAGTAGGATGCTCTTTAGCCTCCATGTATTTGAGTTCTTTCCAATTTTCCTCTTGTGGTTGAGTTCTAGTTTCAAAGCATTGTGGTCTGAATATACACAGGGAATGATCCCAATCTTTTGGTACCAGTTGAAACCCAATTTGTGACCCAGGATGTGATCTATTCTGGAGAATGGTCCATGTGCACTGGAGAAGAATGTGTATTCTGTTGCTTTGGGGTGGAATGTTCTGTATATATCTGTGAAGTCCATCTGGTCTAGTGTGTCATTTAAGGTCTGTCTTTATTTCCTTGTTGATCTTTTGCTTAGATGATTTGTCCATTTCAGTGAGTGGGAGGTGTTAAAGTTCCCTGCTCTCATTGTATTTGTTGATGTGTTTCTTTGACTTTGCTATTACTTGACTTATATAATTGGCTGCTCCCATGTTAGGGGCATAGATATTTAAAATTGTTAGATCTTCTTGTTGGACAGACTCTTTAAGTACAATATAGTGTCCTTCCTCATCTCTTATTATAGTCTTTGGCTTAAAATATAATTTGTCTGATATAAGGATTGCCATTTCAGCTTTCTTAATGTCTATTACCAGGGTAAATTTTTTCCACCCTCTCACTTTAAATATGGAAGTGTCTTTGGGTCTAAAATTGTGTCTTGCAGATAACATATTGATGGGTCTTTTTTGGTTGTTTTTCTGGTTTTTTGTTTTTTGTTTGTTTGTATTTTTGTTTGTTTTTTACCCATTCTGATACCTGTATCTTTTGATTGGAGCATTTAGCCCATTTACATTCAGGGTAACTATTGAAAGATATGAATTTAGTGCCATTATATTGCCTATAAGGTGACTATTACTGTATATTGTCTCTGTTCCTTTCTGATCTGTTACTTTTAGTTTCTCTCTTTGCTTAGAGGACCCCTTTCAATATTTCCTGTAGGGCTGGTTTGGTGTTTGCAAATTCCTTTAGTTTTAGTTTGTCCTGGAAGATTTTTATCTCTCCTTCTATTTTCAGTGAGTGTCTAACGAGATATAGTATTCTTGGCTGCATATTTTTCTTGTTTAGTGCTCTGAATATATCATGCCAGTCCTTTCTGGCCTGCCAGGTCTCTGTGGATCGGTCTGCTGCCAATCTAATATTTCTACCATTGTAGGTTACTGACCTCTTGCCCCGAGCTGCTTTTAGGAATTTCTCTTTGTCTCTGAGACTTGTAAATTTTACTAATAGATGGCGGGGTGTTGATCTATTTTTAATGATCTTGTTGGGGGTCTCTGTGCCTCCTGGATTTTGATGCTTGTTCCCTTCCCCAAATTAGGGAAGTTTTCTTCTATAATTTGCTTCACTATACCTTCTGCCCCCTCCTCCTTCTTCTTCTGGGATCCCAATTATTCTAATATTGTTTTGTCTTATGGTATCAGTTATCTCTCAAATTCTCCACTCGTGGTCCGGTAGTTATTTATCTCTCTTTTTCTCAGTTTTTAAATTCTCCACCATTTTGTCTTCTATATCACTAATTCTCTCTTCTGCCTCATTTATCCTAGCAGTAAGAGCCTCCATTTTTGATTGTACCTCATTAATAGCTCTTTTGATTTCAACTTGGTTAGATTTTAGTTCTTTTATTTCTCCAGAAATTTCTCTTGAAAGGGATTCTCTAGTATCTTCTATACTTCTTTCAAGTGCAGCTAGTGTCTTGATAATCATCATTCTGAACTCTAGTTCTGACATCTGTATTGATTGAGTCCCTAGCTGTTGGTACTGCCTCTTGTTCTTTTTTTTTGAGGTGAGTTTTTCTGCATTGTCATTGTATCTGGGTAGGAATAGATGAATGAGAGAACCAAATACTAAAAAGGTAGGAATGACCCCAGAAAAATATACACTAACCAAATCAGAGGAGACCCGAAACTGGGGGAGAAGAAAGGAGAACAAGAAAAAATGTATGTATGTATGTATCTATGTATCTATCTATCATTATACTGATGAATAGAACAGAGCCACACACTTGATATTGGGCGTATTTTGGTCTGTTAGAAGAAACTGCAGCCCAAAATTTTAGAGAAAGAAAAACTTACATATACAAAAAGAAGGGTAAACACGACGAAGGGATGGAATATGACTGTAAAGATGAAAATTAAAAAAGATTCTAAAGGAATTGATAAGAACTTTGTTGAAAAAAGAAAAAAAAAAGGAGAGAATGTGATTAGGCTGGAGATGAGAACAAAGCCATATGCTAGATTTAGGTTATATTTTGATCTCTTAGAAGAAACTATCCCAAAATTTTAAAGAAAGAAAAACTTACATTTATACCAAAATAAATACAATGAAGGGATAGAATATGATTATAGCAATGATAATTTAAAAAGATTTTTAAAAAGGTATTGGTAATATAAAAATAGTTTTAAAAGGTTAAAAAGGGAAAGAGGAAAGATTTTTAAAAAGAATAGGAAAAATTTTTAAAAATTTAACTTTGGAACTAGAGAATCATGGGGGAAAAGCCATGAATTCTATATGCTGCATTGTCCTAGCTTTGAAGTTCCACACTTCTCACTGATCGGTGAACTTGGTCTTGGCTGGATATTCTTGCTGATCTTCTGGGGGAGAGGCCTGTTGTATTGATTCTCAAATGTCTCTGCCTGAGGCGGAAGTGCCTGCCCTTGCCAGGGGCCTGGCTAAGCAATCTGCTCAGGTTCGCTCTTGGGAGCTTTTGTTCCCTGAATGCTTTCCGTGCAGCTCTGGAGGATGGGACTGAAGGGACTGAAGACAACGGCCTCCCAGTCTCTCAGAGCCCAGGGCCCCACTCCTCAGTGCACCCCTGGAAAAAAGCAGTCAATCACACCTGTCTCCCTGATCTCCGGCCTGCACTCTGTGCTCACCCTGCCTGTGACCAAGCGTTTCTGTCTCTGGCACGCAGCCCCCTTTGGGGTCTCCAAACCCAAAAGATTCCTTCAGTGTGCACCTCCTGGAGGAGGAGAAAGGGAGGAGTCTCCCCAGATCTGCGACTTGTGATGTCCCTGCTTGAGGAGTAGTGGCCCTACTGCCCCTGGGATCACCGCTCAAGGTAATCCTGAGCTGAGAGCCTACCCCTTGGCTCTGTTTCTGCAGCCAGCTTCCTCGCTCCGATACCCAGGAGCTCTGCCGTACTTGGGCAGCACTGGTCTTTCTGTGACCCTGAGGGTCCTGAGACCACACTGTCCCCAGGAAGGCTCCAAATCCTGCTTAGCCTCTGGAGTGATGTCCCTTAGTGTAGCAGACTGCTAAAGTTATGATTTTGTGCTTCACTGCTCTACTGCTTACTGGGAGCCAGCCCCTTTCCCTGTGGTCTGTCTTCCTGTATATCGCCTTGGCTTCACTTTGCCATTCTGCCTTCCAAAAAGTGGTTGCTTTTGTATTCCTAGAATTGCTGCTTGATTCTTCTGTTCAATCTCCTGTTGAATTTGTAGGTGTTCAGAATGGTTTCATAACTATCTAGCTGAATTCCTGGGACCCCACAATACTTAGTTCTCTTACTCCTCTAGCATCTTGCTCCTCCCCCCCCAGGCATAGTGGTTTGAAGGGGCACCTGCACCCCAATGTTTATGGCAGCAAGGTCCACAGTAGTCAAACTATGGAAAGAGCCCAGATGTCCACTGACAAATGAATGGATAAGGAATAATGGAATAGTCCATATAACGGAATATTTCTCAACCATCGAAAGGAATGAAATCTTGCCATTTCCAACAATGTGGATGGAACTAGAGGGTATTATGCTAAGCAAAATAAGTCAGAGAAAGACAAGTACCATATGATTTCACTCATATGTGGAATTTAAGAAACAAAATAGATGAAGAAAGGGGAATGGAAGGAAAAATAAGATAAAAACAGAAGAAGGCAAACTGTAAGAGACTCTTAACTCTAGGAAACAAACTGAGGTTTGCTGGAGGGGAGAGGGGTTGGGGGAAGGGGTACTAGGGGATGGGCATTAAGGAGGCACGTGATGTAATGAGCACTGGGTGTTATATACATCTTAAGAATCACCGAATTCCACCCCTGAAACAAATAATACGCTAATGTTAATGAATTTGAATTTAAATGAAAAAAAAAAGGCAACTCCAGAAGTTCAGAAGAGTTGAGGAAATGTAGGGGCAGGCATCAGCATTTATGTATATCAATTAACAATGTACATTTATTCCCAGTACTGTAATACTATGTATTATAAATAATTACAATTTCAAAAAAAACCATGTCAGCAATATCAAGTCCTTCACCAGTCCTTAGTTCTTTGGAGTCTCCGAAATATTCCAGTGTCCTAGTTAGACACCTAAGAGTGGCTGTAGCTAGCTCTAAGGCAGCGTGTACCACTTCCCCATAGTCTGATTCTGATAATGCTGACCAGTACCATCTTTCCAAGGCAGGTGCCTAAAGAGATTTTTTTATTTTGCTTGCTTTTCATAGAAGTTGAAGAATGAAATTAAGGGACTCATTCAGCCATATGCAGATAATGAACTAAGTCAACTGAATGGCAGATGTTAGAGAGAGGCCAAACATCCAGATGTTTAATCCTTACCATTAATTAGAATAAAAATCCTGTGGAATGTGAAGGGTTGGAGGTCACAGGGTTAAATTAATCCTTGTTTTTTTTCTTAGACTACTTAAGAGAATTTGAAGTTGCTGCCTTAAAAAAAGTGCCAAACTGCATTGTACTATTTACAAATTTTATGTAGGAAGCGTCAGGTTTTAATTTTACCTGCATACTTCCTTCCCAATTGTTCCCTAAACAGAGTAGAAACTTAGAGAAAATGATATGGAGAAAAAAAGAGTAATAAAACTGGGGACTGAATGAGTTTAAAGTTCACACAAAGTGCACTGCATAGCTGACACATTCTATAATCTGTGCACATTTGATCAGGAAAACTATATCTGGTCTATTATAGTGTTTTTGACTGTCTGAATAGGTACAACACAAGGAAAATTCATTCTAGAAGCAAAAGTGGATAGACTTATGTTATGCACAAAAAGATGGCTCTAGGGTTTTAAGAATTTCTTTCCATCTAATATAAAATTCTTTAAGATAAAAAGGAAGAACTGGTTTTATGCTCTGGCTTTTTTGATTTTGTGTTTTGGAATAGCGCCCTGCCTTTTACTTAAATCATGTGAAGGAATGTTAAATGACAAATGACAGATAAACTTAAATCTTCAGCTACACAGGGAAAAAAAGCCTGAAAGGAAGGACATTCTTTCTTCTTTTTGTTGGTCAAGTTCCTCTGGTGTAGCTTCATAAATTGAGGTACTTGACTTTGAGCAGAGGACATAGTCTTAGAAAACCTACATCATCACTTTGGAGAACACTTTTTAGTCCACATTTTTTGGACATTTGCCATCTGTTTCCATTAGGCTCTTTGCTCTCTATCACCAGGTATTTTATTAGTTACTATGGGATAGACTGCACCTCAGTGACAAAACTACCCTTCGGGGCAGGGTGAAAACTGCCTTTCTCTTTTTATCAGGACATATTTCTCTCAATCAATCCTGATTTCACCTTCAAAATGGTTTTTTTTTTCCTCCTGTGGGCTTCAAGGTCTTATTTTGGACAGTAAAATCTGAACATCCTCTCTCTGCATTCTGCCTCCAGTAATCTCAAGGCAGCGTACACTGGCGGTGCCCCTGGCTATCCAGACGAGAGTCAGCTACAAGGAAATACAGAAAAGAACTCCAAGGTGAAAATTTTCAGCGACTATTCCTATAACATGCTGCATCACTGCACAGTGTTCTCCTGTAATTTTATGACAGGCTCTTGATTGCCTAGCACCCGGGCTCAGCTCTGTGCCCCACTGGGCATGTGAGCAGTATATGAGCAGATGTGTGCAGGCTTGGACATTTTTTTTTAAGATTTTCACTAGGCATTCTCTTTCTGACCAAGGGCTCATTCACAAGAAGCTGAAAAATACTTTCAGAGACAACAGGACACACTTTATTCCAAAATTTGGCAACATTCACCTGCATATTAATTGTGGCACCATTTTTTCACAACTTTTGAAACATAGTGGTTTTTTAAAATAATGTAAATATTTTATATATAGGCAAGAAAGTCATATAAAATCTTTAGACAGATCAACTAGAAAATTACTGCTTTATGAATTAGCTGATAAGGCACTGTGAAAATCCTGATGATGTGAACACATGATGGGGATGCTTTGATGAAACAGGGAAGAAGTAGCAGAGAGTCAGAAAATTCTTGGTTCTGGAAAGTTTCAGTTGTCTTTGGAGGAAAGGAAGATGTTGGAAGAAGGATCCTGTCAGATCAAGAAGACCCATTTAACAGGCTAGTTGATATTTTCTTCCCAGAAAGTACAGAACTACTTTAGTCATCACAGTAATATGTTAACCAGCAGTTATTCTTGGATCAACTTGCCTTTTATAAATGTTGCCTGGGCTGTGGGTGATGCAGGAATGTACCCAGATTCCTCAAGGCTCTGTCCCAGGGTCTGGTACTAGGAGAAGATGAAAGGGGAGAAGAATGGGTAGAAGATTAAGGGGAGTTGAAAGGAAGCAGCATGGGCCCAGACATGGACACAGGACCTCAATCCCAGGATCACAATCACTGTGGTCAAGGAAGGCCCAAGGTATAACCATGAATCTTTGTATCTCTGGGCCATAACTACTTTCCTGAGAGAAGCCAGATTACAGAGTATAGTTTCAGCGGCCAAAAAGCTGAAAGCCAGAGGTCATCTGTAAAGGACAAGGTTCTTTTCCTCAAGGGGAGAAAGGAAGGAAATAAGCACCTACCTACCTGCTGTGGTCTGAGTGTCTGTGTCCCCCTCAAGTCCATATGTTGAAACCCAACCCTCAAAGTGATGGTATTAGAAGGTAGGACCTTTGGGAGGTACGTAAGTCTTGAGAGGGGAGCCCTCATGAATGGGATTAGTGGCCTCATCAAAGAGACAACAGAGAGTTCCCTCACTTCTTCTGCCATATGAGGACATAGTGAGAAGATGGTCATGCATGAACCAGGGAGCTGGTTCTCACCAAACTCCAAATATGCTGACACCTTTATTTTGGACTTCCAGCCTGTAGAACTGTGAGAAATGGATTTCTGTTGTTTATAATCTAGCCAGCCTGTGATGTTTTGTTATAGCAGCTTGAATGGATTGAGACATCATTGGATTGAGACATCTAGAGGAAAAAGTCTAGCAGCTTGAATGGACTGAGACATCAATGGACTGAGACTGAGACATCTAGAGGAAAAAGTCTAGCTCTTTGTCTCCTGTCCTATTTCTACCTCTGGTGCTAAATGAGGGTGTGTGACATCAGGACACCGGGACATGGCCTTCCACTGACAGAAGTGGTACTGAATTTCTGATCTCAAAGTTCTGCTGGGTAGATTCCTATAACCCCTTTTCTGTTGCTCAATTCCTTTGACACTTGGCATCACAAAGGCCACATAGTATCAACCCACTGACACAACTCAAGGATGTACATTGTCCTCAGCAGCTGAAAAAATTCTACCAGCCAGCCATCTGAGGTAGTTTTGCTCTTTGCAACCTCCTCTCCACATCTGCGGATGTTGTAGTTTGTTGGGCCTAAGGCTGAGTATGGCCACAAGCCTTCTCAGCCTCAGGCCCTCTACCCCAGGCTTCCCTTTGCAGAAAAGGGCCCTGCAGTGAAGAATTTGGCAAATGCATGTTTGTGAATGCAAATGCATCATGGGTGATGGAAAAGGGAGAAAGAAGAACAGGGAGACTGTCTGGGACAGATAGACCAAGAAAAAGGGGAGTGTGTGTGTGTGTGTGTGTGTGTGTGTGTGTGTGTGTGTGTGTGATGGAGGGAGAAGATAGGGCATTAAAGGTGGAGAAAAGCATGAGTGATAGAATTAGATCAAGCAAGAGTGCCATCCTCAGCTTGGATTTTGAGGTCCACTTAGTGAGGGCAGCCAGAGATGGTCAAAAGGTTGGAGAAATGGCAGTGCAGCAATATATGCTGCTAGAAGAGAGGTGGGTGCAGGGTTTCCAGGACCTGGGGAGGGGGTGGAGAGTAGTCTAGGGGCAGGAGTGAGGGGCTAAAAAGATCTGTGGGGAATCCCTCCAAGTATGATTTGCTCCACCATGGAGAGCTGCTGCTGGGGCATGGAGACTGTGTTGGGATGGCTTAGGGCTGCTGGACTATAAAAAGACCTTTTTATTTCATGTTCTATTCACTATTCTCATCTACTTATTCTTCAGTGTGAATGCTAGAATCAATTTGTCAAGTTAAAAAAAGTTCTAATGGGATTTTTAACTATAATTGTGTCACACCAGTATATTACTGCTTTTAATTAAAACCAAATTTGAGACTAAATACTAAAGAACCAGTCAGAAAGGATGTTTTTTCATATCTTTGCTCATTCATTTATTTGTTTACTCAGCAATATAAACTGAGCACTTAGGAAAGCAATAGGAAATTGGCCCTATTGTCTAAGGATGCTGAGAGACACTTAAGGCAAAGACAAAGGGAAGTATCATCCTAGTATTTGTATGACCCACCTACCTTACCTTGCCCTCATCCCAGCCTTGGTGGATCCTGTTATCAGTTAAACACTTGATATTATCTTCATTATGAATTTTTACATTCATTTTTTAAACTTTCTTCTGAATTTTATATTATAAATTGAAGTATAAGTTGACATATCAGTTTAAGGTATACAACATAGTGATTTGACAGTTGTGGTAAGCATTTCATAATAAATGTGGTTACCATCTGTCATCATACAAAATTATTACGGTATTATCGACCACATTCCCCATGCCATACTTTTCAATCTCATGACTTACTTTATAACTGGAAGTTTGTATCTCTTAATCTCCTTCACCTATTTTGCTTATTCCCCTACCCCTCTCCCCACATGTAAGTGGAATCATATGGTATTTGTTTTTCTCTGTCTCATTTATTTTTACTCTTATTTATTTTTGTTAGAGAGTGTGTGCAAGTGGGGAGACAGAGCAGCAGAGGGAGAGGGAGAGAGAGAGTCTTAAGCAGACTCCTCACCCAGTGCA
The DNA here is from genome assembly GCA_004023965.1 of Spilogale gracilis. NCBI lineage: Eukaryota > Metazoa > Chordata > Mammalia > Carnivora > Mephitidae > Spilogale > Spilogale gracilis. The sequence goes on from PITA01010429.1 coordinate 55,371, forward strand.
GAGTCTGACATGGGGCTCAATTTCACAACCCTGAAATCATGACCTGAGCCGAAATCAAGATTCAGATGCTTAACCGACTGAGCCACCCAGATGGCCCTGTCTGATTTATTTTGCTTAGCTTAATACCCTCTGGGTCCATCCATGTTGTCATGAATGGCCAGATCTCATTCTTTTTTTTATGGCCGAGTAATACTCCATTGTGTGTATATGTGTATGTGCATGTGTGTGTGTGTATACACACATCTTCTTTTTCCATTCATCTATCAGTAGACACTTAGGTTGCTTCCATATCTTGGCAATTGTAAATAATGCTGTGATTAATGTAGGAGTGTATATATCTTTTCTAATTGGTGTTTTCATTTTTTTAAAGATTTTATTTATTTATTTGACAGAGAGAGAGATCACAAGTAGGCAGAGAGGCAGGCAGAGAGAGAGGAGGAAGCAGGATCCCTGCTGAGCAGAGAGCCCGACGCGGGCCTCGATCCCGGGACCCTGAGATCATGACCTGAGCCGAAGGCAGAGGCTTTAACCCACTGAGCCACCCAGGCACCCTGGTGTTTTCATTTTGGGGGGTAAATACACAGAAGTAGAATTACTGGATTATATGGTACTTCTCTTTTTAGTTTTTTTGAGGAACCTCCACAGTGTTTTCCATAGTGGTTGTACCAATTTACATTCTTACCAGCAGTGCACAAGGGTTCCTTTCTTCAACATCCTCACCAACACTTGTTATTTCTTGTCTTTTTGATACTAGCCATTCTGACTGCTCTGCGGTTCAGTTTCTGTTTGCAATTTTATGATGATTAGTGATGTTGAGCATCTTTTCATGTATCTGTTGGCTATCTGCAGATGACATGATACTATATATAGAAAATCTTAAAGACTGTGAAGAAACTATCAGACCTAATAAATGAATTCAGTGAAGTGGCAGGATACAAAATCAATAGGGAGAAATTTGTTGCATTTCTATACACCACCAAGGAAATAGCAGAAAGGAGAATTAAGAAAACAGCCCCATTTACAGTAGTATCAAAAAGAATCAATTACCTAGGAATAAATTTAACCAAAGAGGTAAAAGATTCATACTCTGAAAATTATAAGACATTGATGAAAGAAGTAGAAGATGACACAAACAAATGAAAAGATATACTGTGCTCATGGATTGGAATAATTACTATTTTTAAAATGTCTATACTACCTAGAGCAATTTACAGATCCAGTGCAATCCCTCTCAAAATACCAATAATATTTTTCACAGAACTAGAAGAAAAAAATCCTAAAATTTGTACAGCACCATGAAAGACCCCAGATAGCCAAAGCAATCTTGAAAAAGAACAAAGCTGGAAGTATCACAGTCCCAGATTTCAAGATCATACTGCAAAGCTATAGTAATCAAGGGCCACCGGGGTGGCTCATTTGGTTTAGTGACTTCCTTTGGCTCTGGTCAAGATCTCAGGGTTGTGAGATCAAGTTCTGCATTGGACTCTCTGCTCAGCAGGGAGTCTATGTCTCCCTCTTCCTCTGCCCCCCCCAACTCATGCTCGCTTGCTCTCTCAAATAAATAAAAATCTTAAAAAAAGACCTGCATTTTTTAAAAAGATTTTATTTATTTACTTAACAGAGAGAAACATACAGAGAAAGGGAACACCAGCAGGGGGAGGGAGAGAGGGAGAAGCAGGTTTCAAAACGAACAGGGAGCCCGATGTGGGACTCAATCTTGGGCCTCTGGGATCATGACCTGAGCCGAAGGCAGACGCTTAACGACTGAGCCACCCAGGCGCCCCCCAAAAAGACCTACATTTAAGACTTGAAACCATAAAACTCCTAAAAGAAAACATAGATAGTAATCTCTTGGACATCAGCCTTAGCAATACTTTTCTGTATCTGTCTCCTCAGGCTAGGGAAGCAAAACCAAAAATTAATAATTGGTACTACATCAAGCCACAGAGTTGTTAGAGTGAAGGAAATTATCAACAAACAAAATGACAACCTACTGAATGGGGGAAAATATTTGCAAATGATATATATATATATATGATATATAAAAATATATTTAAATTTTTTTTATTTAAATTCAGTTTTGTTAGCATATAGTATATTGTTAGTTTCAGGGGTAGAATTTAGTGATTAATCAGTTGCATATAACACCCAGTGCTCATCACATCAGGTGTCCCCCTTAATGCCAGTCTTCCAATTACCTCTTCCCCTCACCCCACTCCCCTCCAGCAACCCTCAGTTTGTTTCCTAGAATTAAGAGTCTCTTACAGTTTACCTCTCTGTGTTTTTATCTTATTTTATTTTTCCTTCTTTTCCCTTTTCTTCATCTGTTTTGTTCCTTAAATTCTACATATGAGTAAAATCATATGGTATTTGTCTTTCTCTGACTTATTTCACTTAGCATAATATTCTCTAGTTCCATCCATATTGTTGAAATTGTCAAGATTTCATTCTTTTTGATGGCTGAGTAATATCCCCTTGTGTGTGTGTGTGTGTGTGTGTGTGTGTATACTATATGGTGACTAAGGTAACATAATAAAAATTTTTTAAAAGTGTAGTAACAAGGAAATTTTAAATTACATGTGTGACTTGTATTTGTGGCTCAAACTATATATTTTATTATGTTCACTTAGCCACTGTATAGTACATCATTAGTTTGGTTTTTAAAAGATTTTATTTATTTGACAGAGAGAAACACAGCCAGAGAGGGAACACAAGCAGGAGGAGTGAGAGAGGGAGAAGCAGGCTTCCTGCCGAGCAGGGAGCCCAATGTGGGACTCGATCACGGGTCTCCGGGACCATGACCTGAGCCGAAGGCAGTCGCCTAACCAACTGAGCCACCCAGGCGCCCCTTTACTATAGTTTTACATCATTAGTTTTTGATGTAGTGTTCAGTGGTTCATTAGTTGCATATAACAGTGCTCCTAACATGTGCCCTTAATACCCATCGCCTACCCACCACATCCTCCCTCCCCTGCACCCCACTGAGACTGTCAATTCCTTTCCCGGAGTCCATAGTCTCTCATGGTTCCTCTCCCTCTCTGATTTCTCCCCCTTCAGTTTTCTCTCCCTTCCTCTGTGGTCCTCCATGCTATTCTGTGTGTTCCACATACGAGTGAAATCAATGATCCTATAATTTTTATAGAACCAGAAAAGACACTGAATCACCAAGGGAATGTTGAAAAAGAAAAACAAAATTGGAGGCATCACATTGCCTGATTTCCAGCTCTATTACAAAGCTGTGATCACCAAGACAGCATGGTACTGGCACAAAAACAGACACATAGACCAAGGGAACAGAGTAGAGAGTCCAGATATGGACCCTCAACTCTATGGTCACCTAATCTTCAACAAAACAGTAAAAAATATCCAATGGGGAAAAAAAGGAAATCTCTTCAATAAATGGTGCTGGGAAAATGTGACAGCTACATATAGAAGAATGAAACTGGACCATTCTCTTACACCATACAGAAAGATGAACTCGAAATGGGTGAAAGACCTAAACATGGGACAGGAATACATTAAAGTCCTAGATGAAACTGTATTTTTATTGGACAGCACTGGTGTATGTGGTAGCAAGGATGTGTACTTGAACTCATGCCGGGGCCCTGGTCATAGAGGCCCCCTCCCCGGGGGAGTTTCATTCTCATTAAGGCTCTTCCTCAAATTTCTGCTGTCTGGCTAGGTAACCTGTGTCAAGAGGTTCCAACTAGGCCAGTGTATGTTGGAACTCATAGGGAGGCGGGGATAGAACCTGGCATTATGGCAGTGGGGACGGTGCTGGAGAGTGACAGATGAAGTGCAGTGGAGATCCTTTTTGACCTAGCATCTCTGAACACCTTTCTTATGTTTGGAGAATGCCCCACGATGGGGGGGAGAGTCTCATTTTCTCAGTCTCCCTTGCATTTGGAGATCAGAGCTCAGCCAATGAAACACACAGAAGTTAGCATTTAACATGGAAGCAGCCATTGTTAATATACAGAATCCACGAGGATAGGAGTGGCAGCACCAGCTTCCAGCAGCAGTGAGAAGCAGAGGGTCAGCATGAATGGGGGGTTGTGCCAGCTATTGTGATGATATCCAGGAGGTGGCAGGGGTATGTCTGTACCAGACCAGTTCTTGGTGAAATTTGTGGCATTATTTTTCCCTGCATAGTCTTAAACTGGTTTTCTGGACTTTCACAGATTCTCTATGTTCCTCCAATTTTTTTCTAGCTAGGATGGATTCTGTCATTTGCAATTAAAATCCTGACTGATATACAGGGCTGGCTTGCTTTCTTTTCTTTCTTTCTTTCTTTCTTTCTTTCTTTCTTTCTTTCTTTCTTTCTTTCTTTCTTTCTTTCTTTCTTTCTTAAGGATTTAATTATTTCAGAGAGATAGAGATAGAGAGAGCATGAGCAAAGGGAGAAGGAGATTCTCCACTCCACAGGGAGCCCAATGTGGAGCTTGATCTCAGGACCCTGGGATCATAACCCAAGCTGAAGACAGATGCTTAACTGACTGAGCCACCCCCATGCCCTCTCCCTTTTTTAAGGATAGAATTTTCTAAACTTGCTGTATAGTAGTCCCTAAATACCCAGTGTTGCAAGCAGTCATTGACTCTTGCTTGAAGAACCACTTTTTGTTCAGCACCCTGATAGAGGCAAGGGGGATTCAGAAAAATAGGAGCCTTGTCCCAATAAGTTACAGAGATGATGTGTGGTCATTAGCAGCCTGGTGCCACAGTGTTCCCCAGGGCAGAGGAGAATAGGTTGTGATTCCTCTCCTACTTAGAACTACATTTAACTCTTCATTTCTCTAACATAATTAGCTGCCTTCCCTCTTTCCTGGCATTTGATCTCAAATCAGCCATGAGGCCAAAAATGTTGAGGGGGGGATACACACACACACTCACAAAATCCCATTTACATCATTGCTTCTAAGTGAATTTGCCAGTCTACTTCCTGCTTTAGGAATTAAAATGGAGAGTATGTTCCTTATAAAAAGGAGGTTGTATTTTCAAATCTAACACCTATAATTTTGCGAACGTCAACTCTGGTATTTGGGTTCCCCCAAAAGTAGACTGAGATGAGGATTTAGGTGCATATGGTTGATTTGGAAGATGATCCCAGGAAACTGAACAGAGGGAACAAGGAAAAGTGGATGTATTGAACAGGTTACTGCTCTGGGCAACTGGGCTTAGTCCTATTGAGGATATTCTGAAAGATCATATAGAACATAACTCCCTATTTATCTACCAGTTCCCAGCCCTCATTGTTTGAGAGTTACTTCTGGGGCTGTTAGTTCCCTAGCACTTTTGGCTTGCCCTGTTTGGACAGAGGATGCTACTGTGGCCAGATAAAGTCCTCAAGCAGAGAGACCCAGGTGCCTGAGGCTACAGTCTGCCAGTGTATACAGGAATTGTCCACCAAAGCTGTGGATGACCTTAAGGTCGGCCAAAGGGGTATTGGCAGGGCACCAATAGCTACACTGGTCGGCTACACTAAATTCATAAAAGTACCCCCACACCATGAATTATTTCTTGCATTCAACATATATTTATAAAGTTCCCAGTATGTTCCCAGCATGCATTTTGGCATGGTGATGTAACAGTAAATAAAACAGACGCAAGTCCTTCCTTCCTTCCTACCTTCCTTCCTTCCTTCTTCGTTCATTCATTCATTCATTTATTTTATTACATTATTTTTTCAGTGTTCCAAGATTCATTGTTTATGCCCCACACCCAGTGCTCCATGCAATACGTGCCCTCAGTACCCACCACCAGGCTTTCCCATCCCCCCACCCCTCCCCTCCAAGACCCTCAGTTTGTTTCTGAGTCCAAAGTCTCTCATGTTTCGTCTCCCTCCCTGATTTACCCCACTTCCCATTTCCTTTCCTTCTCCCACTGTCCTCCATGTTACTCCTTATGCTCCACAAGTAAGTGAAACCATATGATATTTGACTTTCTCTGTTTGACTTATTTCACTCAGCATAATCTCCTCCAGTCCCATCCATGTTGCTACAAAAGCTGGGTATTCATCCTTTCTGATGGAGGCGTAGTATTCCATTGTATATATGGGCCATATCCTTTTTATCCATCCGTCTGTTGAAGGGCATCTTGGTGCTTTCCATAGTTTGGTGATTGTGGTCATTGCAGCAATGAACATTGGGGTACATATGGCCCTTCTTTTCACTACATCTGTATTTTTAGGGTAAATACCCAGTACTGCAATTGCAGGGTCATAGGGTAGCTCTATTTTTAGTTTTTTAAGGAGTCTCCACACTGTTTTCCAAAGCGGCTGCACCAACTTGCATTCCCACCAACAGTGTAAGAGGGTTCCCCTTTATCCACATCCTCTCCAACACTTGTTGTTTCCTGTCCTATTAATTTTGGCCATTCTGACTGGTGTAAGGTGGTATCTGAATGTGGTTTTAATTTGAATTTCCCTGATGGCTAGTGATGATGAACATTTTTTCATGTGTCTGTTATCCAAGCAAGTCCTTCCTTAATAGCTTCTTCTAGTGACTATTTTCAGGAGTGTTAAAGTCTACCAATCACAAATGCTATTAGATTTTTCACTAATATATCCGTTCATTTAATAATCTTTGGATAAAATATGATACTCTTTGTTATCTTTCTTAGTTTAGCAAACAGTTTCAAAGAATGTTAGAGCTTGATGTGTTCCTAAAGATAACTAAGGCAGGCAAAAGTGAACTAACTGTCCCAAAGAAAGCAGGAGTAGGACCTTGGGCTTCTTCTTGTATTTCCATAATAGCACTGCATTGACTGAGACTGGGTGTTTTTTCTGTTTTGTTTTGTTTTTAAAGCAAAAGCCAAAAAGTGTCTTCAAGTGCACCCCTATACAGTGGCAGGAGTGTAAATTGGCGCAAAAGTCTTGTAAAATAGTTGGCAGTAAGCATTAAGAGCTTTAGAAGTAAACATTCACATTGATGTAGTAATTCAGCTTTTAGGGATTTATTCTAAGAAAAAATTTGGAAAATTGGAAAAGGTTTATATGCAAGGAATACTAACTTAGTCAAGGACATGTTTTTTAAAGACTATATGCAGAAAATACAATATTTAGTGAGAAGATGTGGATATACAATTTCATATACTGGAAGGGCTCATTTTCCTGAAAGATCCACACAGAAAATACAGGAAAGCAGCAGTTCTATCTGGGTAGTGGGACTGCATGAAATATTTGTTCCTTCTTATATACTTGTATTTTCTGTAATGGAAATGTATTATTTTTATTATCAGAGAAAAACCTAACAATTCTTTCATCTAATTTTTTTTTAACTCTAGCTATTTTGATAAGTGCTGGGGAAGTATTCAGCAGATATTTAAATGTGCTTTAGTCTTGGAAAAAATCATACTGTTTCAAACAAGACTCCAAATGTTCAGGAACCTTGCAGCCATTGTGACTGTGGAGAGGGTACATTCTGAAATGCCTTCCCCGAGGTCCTGCTCCCATCTCTGCATCTTTATCTCACTCCACTGGAGCACTTCCCTTCTCCCCGTGGGTGTCCCACGAACATGGGTCCCTGGTCTGAGTCCTGCTCATAGATTCCTGCTTTGTGGCTTCTGTTCCTTTATTCCCTTCCTCTCCATCTGCTGCTCCTTCACTGTGTTCCTTTTAGTTCTTATAGAAGCAGAAGCTCATGCTGATGGTGTTAAGCCTTTGTCCCCACACAGTTTTAGCAGCGGTCTGCCAGGGGCTTCATCTCTTCTTACCTGCTGTGTCTTCCTTTAAGAACTGCCTTTGTGATTAGGCCCTTTCCATGAAGATAAAAGAAAATAAGCCACCCATTAAATATATCATCTTTGGACTTTCCAGAGATCCCAACTTTGCCAAATGCCATGGGAACCCATGTCCCCGCTGCCCCCCTCCCCTGCTCTTGGCAACACTTCCTGAAATGCATGCTGTCTTCCAAAGCAACAGAAGAACACAAACTCCTTGCCTTCCCCCAAGCGAGGCTGTTGGTTTTTATGTCCCAGGTTGCTACCACATGAGAATGTCGTGGTGTGAGAAAATATCACCACTGAAAATGCCCATCACACTTGCTTTCCGCCAACTCTGAAGGGGCCATTAATCATTCTCCATCCTTCCATCTTTCCCCTGTCTTTATTACACAGAAGCTGTTCTTGTCGTTTCTGAGGACTATCTGTGGGTGGTGACTAACCTTTGGCCTTGTCCATGTGGTCTGACAGGAATGCTCTAGAGTCTCCTGACATCAGCCTGGAGAGTCCAAGGGCACCAATGTCCAATGTGCAGCCAAGCAGAAGGAAGCAAAAATGTCGGGATAGCAGCCGCCCGATGTTGGCTCCCATAGGCCTGGCGGTGATGCCTTCTTCCTTCTTGGCTGAGTGAAGCTCTGAAAGGATTTGGTTGTTTTGTCCCTGGCTCAGCTGAGTACAGAGTGCTGTCTAGGCAACATTCATCAGAAAACCTCTTCTCGTAGGGATACATCAAGTAGCATTCTTTTTCAAAACTGCGTACCACTTACTGACATCAGTGCTACCGTAGTTCAGGTGCCGGACGCGTACTGTGTTGTATCTGTTATTGTGTGCTGCTGGACACAGAAACCTCTTTAGGTATTAAAATGGAAAGGTCTTGCATTCAGAGAGTCAGATGCTTACCATACTGTTGGAAGGCCAGGACAATCCGGAATGATTGCCAGAACATCACAGAACTGACTAACCCAAAGAAATCCTACCTCTGTCACAATTCAGAACGTGAGCAATCAAAGGCTGTCACCATCTGTGGACCAGGGAGTCACCATGGTGCATCTTCTAACACCCCAGAGGGGCAAACTAAGCACTGGAAATATGCTTCACCAGTACTCTGCGTCTCGGCTCCAGGCAGAAAAGCAGCAAAAGGATGGTCTTTGCCTTCTGTGTGCCTCCATGCTGGTGAATGCTATTCACGTGCAGAAGCCTAGCTGCAAGGGAGTCTGCAAAACATAGTGCCGAGCTTTCCCGATTTAGTAATACAGTGGGGCACAATGGGAGGAAGTAGAACTGGATGCTGAATACTGATAGACTGCATCCAACACACATACCTTATAAAATGGCACTGACCTTACAGCGTGCATTGGGCCCACTTAGGGTTGGCTGAGTTTCAACAGGGTCTGAGGCAAAAAAACAAAAAACAAAAAAACAAAATGGGTAAAACACAAAATATGGTAGTCTCTTCGGGGAAGAGAGAGTTCATCACAGAATTATCTCTGCTCTGGGACACCTGGGTGGCTTAGTCATTTGGTCATCTGCCCCTGGCTCAGGTCACAATCTTGAGGTCCTGGGATGGAGCCCCACTTCAGGCTCCTTGCTCAGTGGGGAGTCTGCTTCTCCCTCTCCCTTTGCCCCTGCTTGTACTCACTCTCTTTCTGCCTCTCTCAGATAAATAAAATCTTAAAAAAAGAATGATCCCTGCTCTGATTTTTAGGAATATGCAGGAGATAAGGAGACTCTACCCTGGTTGGAATAGTGGCTTGGCTTTTGGCATATGGGGATTGCTGATATTCGTTGTTAAGAGCACACAGTGTAATTATCTAGGATTTCAATTAGATGAGAGGTGGAGTGAAACAGAAGCAAAGGTATAGTCCTTGGAAAGAGCTGGCGAGGAGGTCAAGTAGATTTCTGGCAGCTAACTTCCTTGGCACAGAAGAGCTGTAAAATGGAGTTCATGCAAAGGCATAGAAGGAATCCCCAAGTCCTGACAAGACCCAAGGAGAATGAGGCCATATTAGATAACTTTTGGGGCCCAAGGAAGCAGATGGGGGACTGTGAGAGATTAGCTTATTAGCCCCAATTCTGTATGCTGTCATGTGTCCATGGCCTTTGCCTTGTTAACTTTGCCTCTTCTCTTATAAATGGCAAAATGGACTTCCCTACCCATTGGTTTTTGGGTTTGGCCTTGAGACTTACTTTGAACAGTGATTGGGGATAAAGTATCACAAGACCAGTTTTGACCCAAAGTCGTAAAAGCCTCACCTGTTTCTATTTTCCCTCTCATGCTTTTGCCATCTTTGTGGAGAGAGCTTCCTTGGAGTAACAATGCTTATTCAGCCTAGGTCCAAGAATTAACCCACGTGAAAGAGACTCTGGCCCAGCCTCTTGCAAGGAACCACTCTTGTCTGGGTCCTATACAGCTTGAAAGAGGGCCTCCTCGCTGCCCTCAAGCTAAATTAAAAAAAATATATTGTATGTATGTATTTATTTGTCAGAGAGAGAGAGAGAGAGCGCGCGCACAAGCAGGGGGAGTAGAAGGCTTCCTGCTGAGCAAGGAGTACGATGTGGGACTCGATCCCAGGACCCCAGGATCTTGACCTGAGTTGAGGGCCAGTGTTTAATGGACTGAGCCACCCAGGCATCCCTCAAGCTAATTTTTCTGAGCTCTAGGCAACCTAAAGGTGTGTGAGAAATAAATGTTTGTCGTGAACCTTGAAATTTTTGTGATTGATAACTGACTGATATCTAGGAACTATCATTGAATAACAGAGGATTATGATTTCCAGGTGTTTCAATGAAGAGTGTCAAGAGAACATCTACAAATTCCAGAGTGGTGTCTTCAAGTTCTGAGGATGGTGGAATGACCCACTGTGTCTTGGTGGCCTTTGGAGATAGCTGGGACAGAGCCCTAACGGGGCAGTGACTGACACCAACTCATAGCTCATCTTTTCCAGGTAGGCTTCCCTAAGTGGCCACACCCACAGAGATCTTCGCATTCTCTACTCTCTGCGCTTGTTGCCTGTATTTCTCCTGCTCTGATCATACGTCATCACATTTAGAGTGACATAGCTCCAAATCTTTCCAGATAAATGGACCCACCTCACCGCATTTTTATCTATGTGGTCATATCTGTATTTTGTCCATGTGGTTATAACGAAGGATTTGGACAAGAGTCCAAATGTATTATGTTTAAAGCAGTGGTTTTTGAGATTCAGTCACTTCTAGACCCTGTTCATGAGGTTTGTCCTTTTCCACATACACGTAAGAAGGTCAAAGGGATGAGAGACTATAGGTGGGCTGACGCTACCATGTCTGGCTGTGACTCATGAAGGACTACGGAATGCTGAGCGAAGAGTCTTGGAAAGAGCTGTCTAGAGGAGAAGGGAAGGCTGAAGGAGGCAGAGGGCTAGGCTGGAATGACAGCACAGTACTGGCAAAGAAGGTGTTGAGAAGGAAGCCATTGGAGGGCATTGCTAAGGACCAGGAGTTGGTGTAAATCAGTGTCTTCCAAATCTTTTTTACTTGCAGATCTCCTCAGAGGATTTTGAAAAATTACATACTCCTTCACACTTTTAAAGTTGATATGTAAAATAACTTTGTAAGTTTAAATATTGTCATCCCAAAGGAGGTAATAGCCAGTGTATAATAAATACTTCTATTTAAAAATAAAACTCTTATATGGTGCCTACTAGAATAGAAATATCATGACAGCCATCATCATTCATTTTAGATGTACAAGACTAGCTCTTTAACTGTCAGAAATTTTACATCATTTCTTTTACCCTTTGAAATTATATTTCCATCCCACTTCCCCCACAGAATTTTTATCCTGATGTATTTTTATGCTTGATGATCTTATCGGTCACTCTGTCAGATATCTCAGCAACAAAATGTGTACACAAATTTAAAATTTATTTTCTATAACCATAAATAATGTAATTATTAAATATAAAAAGAAACATTTTATTAGAGAAGCATCTCAGTGAATTGGATGGAGTAGGGAAGGCAGGTTATCTCCATTAAAAGAAACTTGGCCAACACTGGCATCTTGAATCATCCCTTCGCTTAGCATCTTGGGAGGTTTTTTTTTTTTTTAATACCCTAAGGCAATGTGTGTTGGTAAGGTTTGGAACCTTGAGTACCCAGACTTCTGTGTACCACATGTACTTAGATGATGATGATGGTAATTGATATGGTAAATTAAAGATGTGCTTTGCCTATTTCCTGGGTATCCAGAAGCCCCCAGATCTTTGTGTGACTCTGGGGCAAGGGAGGGAACCCTGTAATGCCAAATATTAGACTTCCTACAAACATGACAGAATGGGTGGTTAGAGCCTGACTTACTTCAGTTCAAAGAATACAAGGCAATGAGGCATTTCTGGTATAGTTGAATTCCTGACATTAAGGCTCATGCCTGCTACGTGACAAGAGAGCGGGGAGAGCATTGGATTGTGCGATCATCAAGGGTGAGGTCCGCTGCCTGTTTTCACATCACTTAGCCACTGGGTGACCTGGGCAACTGGCCATCTGCATCTCATTGTCCATGTGTACAGTGGGGTTGAAATCTGTTTTATGCATCCTCCTGTGTTATTGTGAGGCCCATATGAGATTGAATGATGCTTGTGACATCATTTTGTAAACTGTCAATAACTCCTTCTGACTTTTAGTTGTGAACTTTTTATTTGGAAATAATTATAGATTCACAGGTTGTTGCAAATATAGGTACCAGAAAGTCCTATGCATCTTACATTCTCCCTCCATCATCCATACTCAACTATAGCACAATATCAAAACCAGAGATTGTTCTGATATTGCAGGTTATACTCGTGTGTGTGTGTGTGTGTGTGTAGCTTTGTGTAATTACCATCATAATAACGATACAGAGCTCTTCCATCATCACTAGGCTGTCTCATGCCACATCTTTATAGCCACAAACCTCTCCCTTACAGTCCCTAACCCTGGCAACCCCACTCTGTTCTTCATCTCTATAGTTCTGTTATTTGGAGAGTGTTACATACATCAAACCATGTTGTGTAATCTTTTGACGATGGCTTTTTCACTTTGTGTAATTCCCTTGAGGTCCCTCTAGGTTGTTAACTGTATTAACAGTTGATTCCTTAGTACAATATGAATGAGCTAATGTGAGTATTTGTGTACATATTTTTGAGTAAACATGAGTTTGAGTTTATATTTCTTTGGGATATGGGCAGTTCTGAGTTGTATGGTAAATGCCTATCTATATTTACGAGAAACTTCCAAACTGTTTTCCATTTTTCATTTCTACCAATAATGTACCAGCGCTCAACTTACTTTGTATCCTCACCAGCATTTGGTGTTTTCACCATTTTTTATTTTCAACATTCTGATAGATGTGCAGTGATACCTCATTGTGGTTTTAGTTTACATTTCTCTAGCAGCTAATGCTCTTGAACATCTTTTCATGTGCATATACTCATGTACATGTAAATCCTCTTTGGTGAAATGTCTGGTCATGTCTTTTGTCCATTTTTTTTAAAGATTTTATTTATTTGAGAGAGAGAGAGAGAGAGAGAGAGAGAGATAGAGAGATAGAGATAGATATCACAAGTAGGCAGAGAGGCCGGAGGAAACAGGCTCCCCGCTGAGCAGAGAGCCCGATGCGGGCCTCGATCCCAGGACCCTGAGATCATGACCTGAGCTGAAGGCAGAGGCTTTAACCCACTGAGCCACCCAGGTGCCCTTTTGTCCATTTTCTAACTGAGTTGTTTGTTTCTTTAATGTTGGATTGTGGAAGTTCTTTATGTATTTTAGATGTAAATCTTTTGTGTGGTTTGCAAATATTTCCTCCCAATATATAGGTTGTCTTTTTATCATTTTTTAAAAGATTTTATTTATTTGACAGAGAGAAACACAGCAAGTGAGGGAACACAAGCAGGGGGAGTGAGAGAGGGAGAAGCAGGCCTCCTGCCGAGCAGCAGCCCAATATGGGGCTCGATCCCGGGACTCTGGGATCATGACATGAGCTGAAGGCAGAGGCTTAACCACTGAGCCACCCAGGCGCCCCTGTCTTTTTATCATTTTTTAAAAAGATTTATTTATTTTGGAGAGAGAGAGAGAGAGAGACAGACAGACAGACAGACAGACAGACACACACCTCATGCATGTGTTTGGGGAGGGGGCAGAGCAAGAGAATCTTCAAGCAGACTCCCTGGTGAGCCAGGAGCCAGATGTGGGGCTTGATCCCATGACCCATGAGATCATGACCTGAGCCAAAACCAAGAAGTTGGTCACTTAACTGATTGAGCCACCCAAGTGCTCTCTTTTTATCCTTTTAATAGTCTTTCACAGAGCAAAAGCTTTTAATTTTATGAGGTCCAATTTATACATTTTTTTTGTTTTATGGATTGTGTTTTTGTTACCAAGTGTGCAAACTCTTTGCCTAGGCCTGGATCCTAAGGATTTTCTAATTTTTCTGAAAGTTTTATAGCTTTATTTTTTACATTTAAGTCTGTGATCCATTTTGAATTTGTTTTTGTCTGTGGTGTGAAACTTAGGTGGAGGTTCATTTCTTTTCTGCCTGTGGTTGTCTAATTCCTCTAACATGATGTCTTGAAAAGTCTTCATTGCATTGCTCTTGCATTTTTGTTAGAAATCAGTTGGCACGTTTGTATGGCTCTATTTCTGGGTTTTCTTTTTTGTTCTATCAATCTGTGTATCTATCCCTCCACCAGTTTCATGCTGTCTTGATTACTATAGCGATATAGGAAGTCTTCATATCAGATACAGTGATTCCTCCCATTTTATTCTTTTTAAAAATTGTTTTAGCTATGCTAGATCCTTTGCCTTTTCATGCAAATTTTAAAATAGTCTAATCTATGTCTATAAAAAAAAAACCTTTGCTGGGATTTTGGTTGCAATTGCACTAAGACTATAAATTTCATTTTGGGGGGATTTACATCTTTACTATGTTTAGTATTCAACTCTATGAGCATGATGTGTCTCCATTTATTTAGTCGTCTTTGATTTTTTTTCATCAGCATTTTGTACTTTTCAGGATACAGGTTCTGAACATGTTTTTTGAAGGTTGTACTTAAGTATTTCATTTTTTTGTGTAATTGTAAATGGTATTGAGTTTAAAATTTTGGTTTCCATATATTTATTGTGGAGTTTATATAAGTGGTATGATTATTTTTGTGTGTTGATCCTATATGTGCAACCTTGTTGAATTCACTTATTAATTCTGGGATTATTTTTTTGTAGACTCCTTGGAATTTTCTATTTACACAATCATGTCACTTGCAAACTTACCCTGGTTTTTCTCTTTCTTTCCAAACTGTATGCATCTTATTTCCTTTCCTTGCCTTATTGTGCTTACCAAGACTCCCAGTACTATGTTGAATACGAGAGTAGACATCATTTTCTTGTTCTCGATCTTAGAAGGAAAAAATTCAATCTTTCACCATTAAGTATGATGTCACTTGTAGGATTTTCATAAATGTTCTTTATCAAGTTGAGGACCTTTTCCTCTCTTCCTAGGTGTTTGACCTTTTTAAAAAAATCATGAATGGGAGTTTTCAAGAACTTTTAAAATGTTAGTTATTTTCTCTCTTTTTTAAAAGATTTTATTTATTTATTTGACAGAGAGATCACAAGTAGGCAGAGAGGCAGGCGGAGAGAGAGAGGAGGAAGCAGGCTCCCTGCTGAGCAGAGAGCCCGATGTGGGCCTTGATCCCAGGACCCTGAGATCATGACCTGAGCCGAAGGCAGAAGCTTTGACCCACTGAGCCACCCAGGCGCCCAAAATGTTAGTTATTTTCTTTCAGTATTTAAAAATAATACTTATCGAAGCCACTTTTTGGCAAACAGGCTTGAGCAATGGAATGTAGAAAGACCCACAGTGACCCCTGGTTGAATACAGACAGACCCATCAGGCAACCTACCTCAAAATATCTGGAGGCCCTAACTAGTCAGTTGGCTCCTTACAGCTAGACACAGTTGCCAAAAAAGGGAGAATTCCATATGTTGCCGTACTTCCCTATCTTCCTCCTTTAAAGACCGCCCCACTACCTCGCTGCAGACAGCCTCTCCTCTGCCCTCCTGCCCGCTGCTCTCTTGCAGAGTATTCAGTAAACTTCTACCTCATTTGTTCTGTCTCAGGTGAATCCTTTCACCTCCTGTGCCACTGGCTTCTGTCACTGTTGCCCCACATTTGGGGCTCCCATCCAATCAGACAGATACCCCATTTAGACACCACAATACTTGATACCTTGGCTCTGTGTGAAGTTCAGATATGAGGAAATGAGGGCACATCATTCTCTCTGTCAACTCTATCCCTCCTGGGTAGGTAGGAGGACCCACCTGAGGGTAGGACTTTTTCTTAGGTGGGACTGAGGAAAATGGAGGGAAGAGATCTTGGGACCCTGGCAAGAGGGGTCTGTTACCAAGTTATCCAACCAGAAACTATGGTGCTGAGAAGGTTATTCGTTTCCTATTGCTGCTATAACAAATTACCACAAATGTAGTGGCTTAACACAAATTTATTCTCTTGCAACTCTGGACTAAAATCAAGGTGTTGGCAGGGTTGTGTTCCTTCTGGAGGATTTAGGGGAGGATCTCTTTCCTTGCCTTTTCCAGGTTCCAGAAGCTGCCTACATTCCTTGGCTATATTCCTCCATCTTTTTTTTTTTAAGATTTTATTTATTTATTTGACAGAGAGAAACACAATGAGAGAGGGAACACAAGCAGGAGGAGTGAGAGAGGGAGAAGCAGGCTTCCTGCTGAGCAGGGAGCCCAATGCGGAGCTCAATCCCGGGTCTCTGGGACCATGACCCGAAATGAAGGCAGATGCTTAACCAACCGAGCCACCCAGGCGCCCCCTATATTCCTCCATCTTTGAAGGACATCACTCCACCCTCTGATTCCATTACTACATCTCCTCTTTTCTCTTTGGCCTTGACTCTTCTGCCTCCTTCTTGTAAGGA
>PITA01010430.1:0-72039 GCA_004023965.1 Spilogale gracilis
GAAAAGAAAAAAAAAAAAAAACAGAAAAACAAGCCTGTTAAAAAAGGTTAAAATGTACATCTTATTTTTTTTAAGATTGTATTTATTTATTTGACAGAGAGAAACATAGCTAGAGAGGGAACACAAGCAGGGGGAGTGAGAGAGGGAGGAGCAGGCTTCCCACTGAGCAGGGAGCCTGATACAGGGCTCAATCCCAGGACTCCTGGCTCATGACTTGAGCCAAAGGCAGACATTTAATGACTAAGCCACGCAGGTGCCCCTAAAATGTACATCTTAAAGAGTTTGTCTACATTACGTTTTTAAAAATCTTGGGGTTTTTTGGTTCTTTGTTTTTGCTTTGTTTTGTTTTAAGTAGTTCTAGGAACCTTGTCAAATGTATAGAACTAGACAAAGCATTTTAGGTGAGTGAAGAGCAGGTACAAAAGTATGAAATCATGAAATAACTGAACTATTGCAATAATACAATATATATTATAAATAACATATATTATTACATATATAATATATATAATTATGAATACTAATAAATATACATACACACACACACATACGCACAAAATAGCTAAGACTTTTCTTTTCCATGTAGGTAACTGAGAGCCACTGCAGATAAGCCCTGGGACAACATGATCAAATTTCATTTCAGAAAAAGAAAAAAATTCAAAAAAATTTTTTGTATTTATTTCCCCCCCCCCCAAAAAAAATTCTGGTGAGAAAGTAGAAAAGGGATGTGGAAGGATGAAGCTCCAGGAAAATGTGACAGGAACAGGAGTTGAGGGAGGAAGGAAGTAAGGATTTTATGAGATTGGTCAATGGAAATAGTGCTAAGACTAGAGAAATAGTTAAGAGATAAGATCAACAGAGAAAGAAATACAAGGACGCTTCCTGGATTCCAGCTGTTACTATGAAACAACTATTTACCGTGGGTGTCTGGGTGGCTCCTTGGGTTAAAGCCTCTGCCTTCAGCTCAGGTCATGATCCCAGGGTCCTGGGATCAAGGCCCGTATCGAAATCTCTGCTCAGCAGGGATCCTGCTCCCTCCTCTCTCTCTGCCTGCCTCTCTGCCTATTTGTGATCTCTCTTTCTCTGTCAAGTAAATAAATAAAATCTTAAAAAAAAAAAAGAAACAATTACTTACTGAGGTACACAATTTGCGTACTTATCCATATTCAACCATGACAACCTATTTATTCATAAAAAAATCACATCATCAAGTGGATTTCTATGTGGTAAACCTTTTAATATAAGGAAATATTCTAATAGATCATGGCCTCATTTTGGTAAGAAAAGAATGATGCTGTTATTTAAAAGAGTAAGTAAAATGGCTAAGTAGAGGAAACATGTGTTTTTCACCACTTTGCCTCCATTCTAAGGCAGCTGATGAGTAGATGCTCATTTATGCCTAACCCCAGTCTGACCTCTATTGCTGGTTAGTTAAAAAATGCATATCACCAAGCTAAATATCTTCTGTAATGGTTTTCTAGTTCTTCTAAATGATTCGTCCAACCAATCTTTCACTTCTCTCTCAATCTCTCTTTTTTTCTCTCAATAGCTATCTCTAGGGTCATTTACAATGTAATAGCCATAACATACGTAAAAGTTCAATAACATATTAGCTGGATTCCAGCAAGTGAATTATCTAACCTTTTTTCTGTTTTGTTTTTTTAAAGATTTTATTTAATTATTTGAGAGAGACAGTACACAAGCAGAGGGAGTAGGAGAAGTAGACTCTCCGCTGAGCAGGGAGCCCGACACAGGGTTCAATTCCAGGACCCTGGGATCAAGACCTAAGCTGAAGGCAGATACTTAACCGACTGAACCACCCAGGCGCTCCTGTCCTTTCAGTCTTCTAACCCATTAGAAAAGTAATAGACGTCTCCCTATTTTTCTCCCTTCCTTCCTTCTCTCCTTCCTTCCTGCCTTTCTCTTTATTTCTTTCTCATTTCCTCTTTTTTTTCACCAACTATATCTTATTAGCTAAAAAAAAAATCTTCCTCAGTTCTTTTGAGGCTTGTTGTATCCTACAATCCCCTGTTGCATATCTATAATGCATATAAGCTTATTAAAGTCTCATATTTCCTGAGGTAACAAAATACATTTTACTTTGTTTAACCCAGCATTTTCTAAAACATATGCAACATGAGAATTATTGGTATATATGTCAACACCTAACTAAAAATAATTCAAGAAGTGCACATGGGGACAATTATCAAAAAACTCTAAAGATGATTTGCTTATGAAAATACCTGAAGAAACAGCAGGATGTTATTGCTGTATGTTCTCTGAGGAGAAAATTATGTATACATGTGTGCATGCATGTGTGTGTGTGTGTGTGTGTGTGTGTGTGTGTGTGTGTGTGAATAGGCAACCTTGTATTACTTATTTTAATGGGGATATAAAAACAGATTGATTCATTTTAGTTTATGGTTAAGGTACTTATGTACATTTTAATATATGGTGGTATCTATTATACAGTAAAAATATAATTATTTTGTACCTATTTTATTAACTGTTATAATTATGACACTGCTTTTAGCTGGAAAAAAAGAAAAATATATTTATTGTATGTGACCATATATATTTGCCTTCTTGTTTCTTTATATATAAATGCACATTGAAGTTTAGCTACGAGAAAGTGGCTGAGATAAAAACACTGAAGGCCCTATAAAAGGCTGTAAAAGATTGGAGGAAGCTGAGGCTGCAGGCTACTGCTTTGAGCTGTGGAGGTGCTAGTTATATAAATAATGTTGAAAGATTTCTCCTTTCATACAAATAAAAGGATCAGAGATGATAGCAGTTCCTGGTACAGGAGCCATGACATAGCAATGAGTGATGGATTGATATCATGGACTTTGACCAATTAAAACCATAGCAATGTGGATGGGGCAGAAGGATCAAAATATGTTATTTCATAGGGCATCGGTACAAGCTTGGAAGATAAGGACAGGAGTCATGAAGATCAAGGCTGCTGCCTTCTGACCACCCTGCCTATTGCTGTCCTTTTTGAGGCAGCATAGATCTGAGCAGAATTAAGTCTCCTCCACATGACTTTTCTTAAGCAAGGGGGCTAGAGCAGTCACTCTGCGTTGTCTTAATTTTATCACTTTAGAATAAAGTTGGGCAAATGATTGGAAATTTGCTTTAAAACACTAGAGTTTTAAGACACAAGACAGGATTCTTTGAATTTATCATGGTGAAAAATAGAAGATTGCAAATTTTAAGAAATGCACCTTGTAAATTCTTTGCTACATGGTATAAGAAAGCAGTGGTAACCTTATCCTACAAATATAAGAAGTTGAATTATGGTATTTGTAACTTTTTTGGCATTGAGGTCCCAAATCCCCCTATCAGAAGACAAATAGACATTTTGGAAATAGACACAGTTGCACTGCAACAGAGACAGAGTTCATCATCTTTATGGTGTTTTCACAGAACATCTGATTCAATCCCAGGTAACCCAATGCAAGAATACCTCATAATTACAGAACTAAAATCATAAAAATGCTCTTAGAAATCATTTGGCCTAGGATCATTAAATTTATTTTTTAGTGCCCGTTCAAGGGAAAAGATAGGCTAGTCATAGTAAATAGGAAATGCAAAAATCCTGAAGTTGAATTATAACTAGTGTATTTGTACACAGAGGAAAGATGCCCAAAAGCTAGGCAAAACAGAAAAAAAAAAGAAGATTGGAAAGGGATGAAATCAGAAAGATAGTAGGTAGAGAGGGACAGCTCGTGTAAGGCTTTGTGATGTGAGGTACCATATGAGGCAGGTCATGTAGGGCCTAAGTGATAGGGATACCATTGAAGAATCATGAGTGCAGAAGTGACCTGATTTTACTTATCTTTTTAAAAGCATTATTTGAGCTTCTCTGTTGAGAATAGGCTGTAGGGTAACAGGGGGAGCAAAAGGGAACGAGTTGGGAGGTTATAGCAATAATACAGGTGAGAAATGATAATGGTTTTGAACATGGCTTATAACAGTGGGGATAGTAGGAAATGATCAGACTTTTGAAAATAGAAGCAGTAAGCCAGATGTGTCAGATATAGGCTGTAAGGGGGTGGGGGGAGAGGAATAAAGTTGATTCTGATATCATTATTTTAATAGCAAAAACTTCCCTTCAATTAAAATACTTTTAACCAGTGGAAATAGAGTCAAATGGATTGAAGCAGAGGTATTGAACTCAGATCCCTCACCCAAGATACCCTTTTGTCCCTGATATCACCCTGACGACCTGTAGAACTTCTCAGAGAACAGTTTGAGAAACACTTGTAGTAGGTACACATTTCTCAATCCACATGTGTCTTTTTTTTTCTATTTTTTTTCAGTGTTCCAAGATTCATTGCCCATTCCCCACACCCAGTGCTCCATGCAATAGGTGCCCTCAGTACCCACCACCAGGCTCTCCCATCCCTCCACCCCCTCCCTCCAAGTCTCTCAATTTGTTTCTGTGTCCAAAGTCTCTCTTGTTTCATTTCTCTCCCTGAATTACCCTACTTCCCATTTACTTTCCTTCTCCTACTGTCTTCTATATTACCCTTTATGTACCACAAGTAAGTGAAACCATCAGAAGGGATGGATAACCAACATTTGTAGCTACATGTGTCTTTTTAAAAACCGTACCTGAACTTAGCTTGAACTTAGTTTCAAACTTTCATTCCAAGTGATTACCAAAAACTTAATCTTATTCAATCTCAGATTAAAGTCATTTCAGGTTATAATCAGTCAAGTTTTAGAACCTTCTGTAGAAGGTTAGAACCTTTTTTTTTTTCTTAAAGATTTTTATTTATTTGACAGAGAGAAATACAGCCAGAGAGGGAACACAAGCAGGGGGAGTGAGAGAGGGAGAACCAAGCTTCCCGCCGAGCAGGGAGCCCGATGTGGGACTCAATCCCCGGTCTCCGGTATCATGACCTGAGCCAAAGGCAGTCGCTTAACCAACTGAGCCACCCAGGCGCCCCAAGGTTAGAACCTTTTAACCAGGAATTTCAAGGTGCCCCAGTGACATTGGTGGAGAAGGTCATAGGCCTTGCAAGTATTGTTTACTGGGCAACAATCTACTGCAATGTAAATTATTATACAGTTATAGATAGTCACCTCTCCAGTCATCTAAGTGCCCCAAGTTAAATGCAGTCTACATATATGGCTCTTTCAACCGTTACTTTGTTATGTCGCCTTAAACTGACTAGGAGACAGTAAAATGCAACTATATTCTTGTCCCAGTCTAGTGCTATAGAGAACTTGGTATGGAGACTTCAACCCCTATTCACCATTTACAGCTAGAGCGATCATCTAATTTATCATTTGAAACTGGGACATGTTGTCTGAGATAAATGATAATGAAAGCAGATGTAAATCAGGACTGTCCTAGGCAAACTAAACTATATAATTATTCTATGTCCAACTCTGATAACAATCTATCTTCTCTTGTTCTCATGCCATCATGGCACAGTAAATGCCTGCAAGGATGAAGATTTTCTGGTTTTGACTGACAAATTTGGATAAGATAGCTTTTTTAAACTCCCAGATACCTCAAGTGAGCAGGCAGTTTTATTACCCTATAAACTTGAATGCTAACCTTCAGGAGTTGAGGGCTTAAAGCACAAAGTTTCTTCCTTCACTACACCCTTCCCATCATTGTTATATTTAAAACTCAGTCCAGAACTTTAATCTCCTCTGGTGTGGGAGAAAATGTAGAGTCTTGGGTGCTCAGGCTGCAGTAACAAATGCCATAGATTGCTGCCTTATAAACAACAGAAATCTATTTCTCACAGAAGGTTGGGAAGTCTGAGGTCAAAGTAGATTCAGTGTTTGGTGAGAGCCCACTTCCTGGTTCATAGATGGCACCTTCTAGCTGTAACCTTAATTAGAATAAGAGATGAGGGAGCGCTCTGGAGTCTCTTTTAAGCACACTAATCCCATTCAGGAAGACTTTCCTCTATGATCACCTCTCAAAAGCTCCATCCTCCAAATACCATCTCATTTCAAGGATTTAACATACAAATTCGGAGCAACTCAGTATGTAGCATCCAGGAAGTATTCTTTCAGATCTCTTAAGTTTACCCATGTTCTGTTACTTAAAAGTCAAACATGCAGTTTCTGTTTCCTGGTTTTGCAACTGTGACCGTGTGAGCAACTGTAACCTGGTGACTCCAATGGGCTCATGTATGGGATTAATGGGAAACGTGGGGTAGAGTAAAAGCACAGTAGTAATTTATACTGTCATTCACTCAACATCGGTCACGTAGTAAGATAATAGCAACGTTGGGATAACAATCAGTTCTCCTGTTGCCTGCTCTATTGGACTTAATTATTTGATGATACCTTTAAAAGCACTGAATTGTCTTGTCTTTATTTTTGCTATTGTCCCTAAACTCCTACCATATAATACTGTATTAAAGTTTTAAATCTCTAGGCTTTATAATATGCACAACAGATTAAGAGAAACTTAGTGTCTGCTTTCTCTCAGTATATGTCAACTTCTTGATTTAATGCATTATATTTTTAACTTATCTCACCATATTTTAAAAGCTGCTATAAAATGTGTAGTGAAATAATTCAATCAACTCGTTTAAGTTAAAAAAAGGAAAATCTTTATAGAAGTTAATATTGTTATAAAGTCCACAATGATTTCAAAAATATGCTCAATTTCAAAAATTATGGAGGTTTTATAACTTAGTGGGTTTAGTAAAATATATCTACCACCTAAACCAAGTTTCAGAAGCTTAACTGCACAAAAAGGTTGGCATTCTTTAGATTAATAGCATCTTGGGATAATTAAAGGTTATACTGTTTTATTTATAAAATACTTATTAATCAGTGGGGAACAATTAAGAACATGCTTTGTTCCAAACTATAGGTAAATCATAGGGTATAAGGCTAGAATATCCAACACATAGTTTATCAACATAAAAATGAGATGACTCATTTTATAAATATGGAAAAATAATTGAAGTATAAAATTAGGTTTCACTTATATTCATATAAACTTCTAAATTCCTATGAGTTTAGTTTTATTCAAAATAATTTCTTGATCCTATTTGAATCTACATATGCAATAAGAATAGGAAAAGTTAGGGAGCCTAGGTAGTTCAATTTGTTAAGTGTCCAACTCCTGATCTCAGCTCAGATCTTGATCTCAGGGTTGTGAGTTCAAGCCCAACATATGGTAAAAAGCATATGTCAAGTTGAGCAACTGAATTTTCCCTTTAGGAATAAGTCAGCAAACTACCTACCCAAGGACAACAACATTAAATGATAAATGGAAATTGACTATTTCAAATTCATTTACTTATTCATATGTTCATTTATTTGACTTTTTATTTTTTTTTTTGAGTGCTATTGCTTAAGTCCTGTTCTATCAACTAAAACAGTGAACAATATTAAGTATCCAAACTCAGGATAGTTTAGAATCTAATTAGGGAGTTCATTTAAATAAACTTAGAAATATAGTGTGAAGTAGTTTTGAGCCGTCAAAAAAAATAAGTAAAATGAGTGAGAGGAAACGTGAAAGACGTAGAGAGAAAGGGAGGATGCTATTTCAAATGTCTCAGTCTAGATCCATAAATAGAGCCTAAGTCAAGGGGTACCTGGGTGGCTAGTCTGTTAAGCATCAGACTCTTGGTTTTGACTCAGGTCATGATTTCAGTGTGGTGAGACCAAACCCCACATCAGGCTCCACACTCAGTACAGAATCTGCTGAAGCTTGCATCTCTCTCTCTCTACCCCTTCCCCATGTTCTCTCTCTTTCTTTCTCTCTCTCCCTCTCAAATAAATAAATAAATAAATAAGTCTGAAAGAGAGAAAGAAAGAAAGAAAGAAAGAAAGAAAGAAAGAAAGAAAGAAAGAAAGAAAGAAAGAAAAAAAAAGAGTCTAAGTCAGGGATTAACATTCAAATGACTTAAGAAAGTATTCTCAGGGGAAGGAGAGAACTTGAAGTGGATAGAGCAGAAGAAAAAAGCATAATAAGAATATGGTCTCAGCTAGAGACTAGCTTCAGTCTGATCCCATGAGGAAGCTGGGGGGCATCAGCTGACCTACATACTTGGCCTCATATCTCTTCCAGTTAGTGAAAACCCAGTGCTTTTTGATTTGCTATCTTGAGGAGAGGATAAATTCCAAGACATTCCTCCTGATCTTTCCTTCTAGCTCTTACTCTACAAGTCAAGGAAGAAATGTGAGGATTGTACCAATAGCTAAATATATTCATTGAGGTACCAGAAAATGAGCATAGGCTGGACCAAGGTGGGTCCAATGGACCATCTGTGAGATGGAACTGAGCTCTATTTATTATCTGATCCCCTCCTCTGAATGGGGGTTGGGGGAAAGATGAAAACACTTTCGATCTCAAATATTCTCAACTCAGTTCTTCTATCCAAGAGTTCTCTAAACATCTATTATTCCCCTCATGTCTGTGTGTGTGTGTGGTTACTCAAATAAATGATGATAGGTAATAAATGATGATAGGTCATTCTGGGAAGCAGTAAGGACTGCTGTTCAGTCTGTAATTTCTAGATCTTAGAATTGGCTCATGTCTAGGAACTGAGCAAGGGATCAGGACTTTTCATTGGGGCAGGTGACCTCCACTTCTGCTTGTCCATTCCCAATTATCTAATTATATACTAAGTAATGATCTGTTGGCTGCTTATTTATCTTTCTCCAAGAACAGGACAGATCTCTTCACATCTTATCAAAAGTCAAAGGCCATCTAAATTTATTTTCAACATTTTTTATGTATTTCACTAGTGCAGCATAATTGATGTTGCAAAATGCTGTTCTTCATGTTATAATTTTAATTTTACATATCACATGAAATTTTTAAAACTGTAAATAATATTCTTTAATGTAAAATAATAATAATCATCTGCTCTGTGTTAGGCACTGTGCTTAGGCACTGTGTTGACTCAGAGCCAGAAGTGTCACAATCAATTGCTATGGTAATTTCGGAGAATCAGAGGCATATTCTCTCAACCTCAGTTTTCCCCGGCTACAGACTGTAGATTTTCATAGTACACCATGAAAACAAAAATATTTGCCTTATATTATCTTTCTGTTTTAAAGTTCAAAATTAAAGATATTTTTTGAAAGATATAAAAGCCCTGTACAAATTCATTTACATATATTCATTTAAGCAGATGTCTCACATTTGTGATATTTTAGAATATGTCTGTGCAGTTATGTGTACATATATGTAGATGGAGAGAGAGAAATTAATACATAAGTGATAACATGAGTTGGAACATTTAAAAAATTGGTCTAAATAATTTTATATTAATAACCATTTTGTTATCTCATAGAAGACTGTTATTCTTTTTTTCCCACTTTTCAAATTCACTCTACTAACTATTCTGGTCCTAAAATAAGAACTTTTTTTTTTTAGCTTAAATTTAAAACTGGCCTTTCCAACATATGACTTTTCTTGCTTTCGAAAAGGCCTCCTCATAAAAGCTACAAAGGACTCTCACACTTCAAATAGTTCCCTCAGACATTTCGGTAAGTGTAAATGAATTTTTTAATCTTCTGGCAGATTCATAATGCCCCACAGATGTGTCCCTGGCTAAGAAAATCACATAGACGTCTATAAGAGGAATGCTGTCCACTAAGAGCTGCTATATTGCTTCCAGGGCCTAAAGTGTTGTCCCCAGCTGCCATTTCATTCTTCCTAGAGTGCTTTATGTTACAAACTTCCAAGTTTAGGAGAGCTTCTCTTATTATAGCAGCTCAGGAGTGTCTTCCTTCTAACAAATCCGTTGCACATGACTTGAGACTAAGAAAATAGTCACTGAGTCTCTTTAAAGGTAACTTGTCAGAGGAAAGTCTGTCTAGGGGTGGGGAGAGAGAAGGGAGGGAAGAAGGAAAGGACTGAGAGACATTTACACAGAACGACTTATTTACCTGTTATAGGTAAAATGTAGTTTTTCCACCCAGAAGGGTCTGTGATTTTAAGGAAATATTACTGAGGCTTGTTCTTCAGCAATATTTGCTCTGAGGAACCCGTAGGGTAGACGGGAAATGGAAAAATTCAATTTGAACATGACCCAGTGGTACAACTAAAAACTTCTCATCTATGAATCATGTCTTCCCATAAACTCTGCTTATAATATCAGATTTCTTAAGTTAAAGCAATCTATAATGCTATAGTTTAATATGAATCAAAATAACATAATTGCATACAGCAAAAACATTTATTGAGCATGACATTTGCCATTTCCTGTTACCTCTCCTGCTACACCTTCTTCTTCTTTCTCTTTTTCCTTTTTTTTTTTTAATGAGGCATGACTAAAAAGGTAAATTTTATAGGTTATCGGTTTCATTTTTTTCTTTCAAACATCAGGTATTTCATTTCAGTGCTTCACTTCTCAATTTCTTTTTCTCATTATAAAATGTATTCATTTTAAAGATCTTGTAGTTTAACAGGTATTCACTTCAGAGGGCTTTTCTGGAATGGATTTTCTACCAGGAAGGTAATTTATCATATTGAATACTGTCTCTCAAGCTAAAAAGGAAATTGGTAGATAATAAACATTCCAATGCGCCCTTCGTATTTGCAAGTGCAGTCTTTAAAATAAGATGGATGCAGTTTAAGCAATTTGAACAATGCAGGATACAATGCCTAACCTGTGTACATTTGGTCCAAGCCATTTTTTGAAATTGGCTGTCTTTCTTGGCACACTATATTAAGCATTTGTAAAACTTGAAACCTAGCCATGCTTTAAGATAACCAGAAGTGCTACTTTTATAATTCAGATACCCATCATAGATACATTCTCTTTTAAGAAATCCTTACATGACCCGGGCGTGTGGGCTCCCCCGAGCGTGTGGGCGCCCCCGTGCGTGTGAAGAAGTGGTACATATATACAATGGAATACTATGCCTCCATCAGAAAGGATGAATACCCAACTTTTGTAGCAACATGAACTGGACTGGAGTAGATTATGCTGAGAGAAATAAGCCAAGAAGAGAAGGTCAAGTATCACATGGTTTCACTTACTTGCGCTGCATGAGGGGTAACCTGGAGGACAGTGGGAGAAGGAAAGTAAATGGGAACTAGGGTAACCCAGGGAGAGAAACAAAACAACAGAGACTATAGACAGAGAAACAAACTGAGGGACTTGGAGGGAGGGGGGTGGGGGGATGGAAAAGCCTGGTGGTGGGTACTGGGGACACCTAGAGCGTGGAGCACTGGATGTGGGGAATGGGGAATGAATCTGGGAACACTGGAAAAAAAAAAATTTAGTAACAATAAAAAAAAAAAAAGAGGAAAAGAAATCCTTACATGAAAACACACTTCTCTATATACATGTTTTTGTAAAAATAATTTAAATGATGCATATGAGATATATTTATAACACTTCATGTTTACCAAAAATTTTAACAAAAATTGATTTCATAACCAAGTTTTTTAGGAATATATTTATTTTCAGGAAAAAAATGTTAAGACTGTGTCTGACCTGTCAGCTTATGGGAGAATTAGTACGTAAGACAGGGGTTTCAATACTGAGGCCTTAGTTGGGGGGAAATTCTGCATCTCTTCCTGCATCTAAAAGCCAAATTATACTTTATAAACACATTTAATGAGAGACTGGACAAAATATTTTACAAAAACATGATTGACTTCCTGAGCCTTTCCCATCATTTCAGTTTGTGCAGAAACTACTAGCACATGGAGAACTGTGGCCCATATGCTGACTGCCAGGGCCGCTCCAGAATTTCTTTCATTCATGTGACACGTACTTACCACATGCATCCCAATAGCCCCGTATTTACTTCGCTCTGATATGAATCCAGCAGTTAACAGAAATAGACTTTACTCCATGGAACTTTATTCTTTTGGGACTTTGTTTTTTACTTTTATTAGTTTTCCTTTTTCTTAAAGTAATAAATATTTCAGATAGTGATGTGTTATATAGACCATCAAGTGGCATAAGGGATAGAGGTCAGAGTGGGAAGTGTTTGTTAACTGTGAGGGTCAGCGAAAGTGCCGTGAGGAAGTGGCCCCGCTCACGGAAGTGAGGCCTAGTAAGATCAGAAGGTGTCCTGTTCAGACAGGGGAGGCAGCTCTGTCAGGGAAGAGGAGATAGCGGAAGATCCAGAAACTTACACCATGGTTCCTCGTTTCAGTTTATTCTGGGTGCAAAAAGAAACACTGAAGTCTTTTGGCAAAGAATTATCATGATGAGATTTTAAAATTTATAAAGATCACATACATTACTGAAAAAAAAAAAATGATGAGCATTCCAAGGGGCAGGGAACAAGTTGATGGCAAGCATTATGTCTAGAATCTTTATTTTTGCATTTCTACTGCCCAGCACAGCCCTAGTCAACATGGCAATTGCTCAATAAATGTGTGTTTAATTACCAATTTCAAAGTAGTTATGAAAGCAATATACAGAAGGCAAGCTTAAGCCTTCTCCTAGCGGAGGTCTAGCTCTTTAAGGAAAGATTTAAATGGTTGGTCTGATATTTGTAACTAGGCAAATATATTCTCTAGTCACCTGTACTTGTTTATCAAATATTTCCCTTTCTAGGAGGACAATTCCCATAACAGGGCATTACTCTGTCCTATACAGTCCAAAAGGTAAACTAGCCTCTCAGAGACAACAAGACAGTTTCTTTATACTCAGAAGCAGAATGATTTATAAATATGATTTTCTAGCACTTTCACAGTCCACAGAGAACGTGATTTGCTCAATATATACTTCACTTAAAAGGACACAATCGCGAGGCACCTGGATACCTCAGTCATTTGAGTGGCTCCTGATTTCAGCTCAGCTCATGATCTCGGGGTTAAGGGGCCCAGCACGTCCAGCTCCACCTGCACCTCCAAGCTCAGCAGGGAGTCTGCTTGAGGATTCTCTCTCTCCATCTCCCTCCTCCTCTGCTTCTCCCAACCCTTCTCTCTCAAATAAATAAATCAAGCATAAAAATCAATAAAGAGACAAAGAAGTAATGTAAAGATTTATAAAGAAGTAAGGACGCTTAAGTCATCAGGAACAAAGACTGTAAGAACTTTTCACGGTCATCATATAGTCAACACTTCTATCTAAAGTAAAGGGTAATTTTATTCTGAAATTTATTATCCGACTAAATGTTTACAAACTTGGACCCAATTCCTGGTGAAATGGATAGCATATATTTAGAAATTATATGTTTTTAGCACAGTCATTATGCAAGCCTTCTTTTTTCTGGGGGTGTTTTTTCTGTGAATCTTTTCTCATGCTTCACTCACTTTCAATCACATTTCTGTTTCATTGTTTGAAAAATAAAGCTCTAATTCATCGCCACATGCAATTTACAACAGTGATGTTTGGGTGGACATTTCTTCTCTTAAAATGCACATGCACACATTGCTACAGAGCTTACTGTCTTGCAAGCAATCTCGTAATGATAGCTACCAGCTCTGTTATCACTCAGAAACTTGATGGCAGCCACCTCAGCTGCCCTAAAGCATTCCCTGAGTCACTGACACTGTCCTTTTACTCTCTTCCTTTCAGTTAATTTGGTCCATTTTTCAATCCATCCCAACTGTCAGTTTATACAATATATCAGCATCTTTCAAGTGTCTCTTTGTATCATGCAAGGTGAAAAAAATACAAGTGATGACCTGATTCTCAGGATCAAAAATATAAAGAACTCTCCAGAATAGAAAATGATAGAAACAGAAGAAAATATTGAAGACAGCAAAGGAAATATAATGAAGGGAAACTTGTAATTTGGGGATAATTATCTTGCCATTAATGCCTAATAGTAAAATATATGCTAGAAGAGATTCCAAAATATCATTTATTCCATAACTTCAGTCCTGTTGAATACTTACCATGTGTCAGGCTTAACACTCATACTAACATTGGAGCGGTGAGCAAGACAGGGTTCTTTTTCTTAAAGAGCTTACATTTTAGTAGATACATACTGATAAAAAATGTAATTCCAATGTAATGAGAGAAATGTTATCATGGGAGAAGTATGGATTAATTAAATAGAAAAAAGAGGTTTGGTAGTGCCTTCAAAGAGCACCTCACCCAGATTTGAAGGTCAATAAAGTCTTCCTGTAAAAAGTGATATCTAAACTGAGACCTTAAATATGAATTAGATCCTTGGCAGAAACGGCTCCAGGCTAAAATTTCAACTTGTACAAAATACCAGAGGTAAGAAAAAACATGGTCTTTTTCAGGAAATGCAAGCATAGTTTGGCTGAAGCATAGGGTATGAGAAGTGAGCCAGAAAGTACGGAGAAGCTGTTTTCTCTT
Source organism: Spilogale gracilis (assembly GCA_004023965.1). Lineage (NCBI taxonomy): Eukaryota > Metazoa > Chordata > Mammalia > Carnivora > Mephitidae > Spilogale > Spilogale gracilis. The sequence continues at coordinate 14,244 of PITA01010430.1, forward strand.
CCCCTGCATCACCACTGATCACCATCACTATCAGTGGTGACACGGGGGTAGAGAAAATGACTTAGAATGCAGGGAATTTCATGCAGTCCTGTGGTCAATGGGAAACACTGAGGAGTTAATGCAGAGATTACTCTGAATGTTGAGTTAGGAATGAATTGGCAAGAGTTAAAATTGGGAGAATGACAGAAATACTAATTAGGAAATTTCTACAATAATCTGGCCAAGATATAAGTTAACATATTCATACCAAGATTAGAGAAAAGTTAATGGGTTACACAGATATTTAGGAGAAAGAATCAAATTTTATGCTCCCGGGTTATTCATTAAATATCAGGGGAGTGAATAGTTATGAATGTCTCGCAGATTCTTGACTATAGCGGGTCCTACATTCTTGACAGGTGACACAGGCAGTATGTGTGTGTGTCAGACAGAGCCTCTTGCCATAATACATCTTATTTCCCTACTGACTCAGGATATGTTTTTTAAGAGTTTCTCATTGTTCAATAAATCTAAACCCCTGTAATTATGGATTAAATTGTGTCTCCCTCAAATCTTTACTTTGGAGCTGTAGCCCCAAGGTGACTGTATGTGAAGGCAGGCCCCTTAAAGAGGAAATTACAGATAAATGAGCTCGTCGCATGGGGCCCAATCCAGTGTGACTGCTGTCTTTATAGAAGAGACTAAGACCTACAGAAAGAAATGCCAGAGAGCAAGTCACAGGAGGACACAGAGAGGAGAGAAGAGAAGTTGGTCACTCCCAAGCCAACGAAAAAGTCTCAGGGGGAACCAAAACTGACATCTTGAGTCTTGGATATTCTGTCTCCAGAACCACGAGGAAATGAAGTTCTGTTGTATAAGCCACCTAGTGTGGTATTTTGTTATAACAGACCTAGGAGCTAACACAAACCACAAACCAGAATTCATCTAAAAAGCAAATTTGCCAAAATCATATAGGAAATGCATCACATTTATCAGAGATCATATTAAAATTAGGGATAGTATACATCTTAAAAACATACATTTTAATGAAGAATATCAAATGCTACGTTATAACATTCTTTTTCATTTAATGCCACTGCAAGTCTTTTCAGGATTTGTTCAGGCCAATGAAAAATGTCTCAAGAAACTAATCATAAGAAATTAGATTAACCTAGTGAAATCATTGAATTAATAATCTCATGCCGTGGTTCTGACATGGGTCAGCTTGAGGAAGATGTCTCCCCCCCCCACACACACACACATAGTCCTCTCCATCAGCCCTCTAATGAGAAAAAATAATGGGCTTCCTAAATAAATGAGATACAAGGTAAATTCACTAACCCCTCTTCCAACCAGATTTCTAAGACTCTACTTCTTAAAACTCTAAGACTCTACTTCCTAAAACTTCTAGTACCACTATGAATCTTCTGCAGGCTTTTAAGGTTTTCTTGTTTTTCTAGTAGCTGTTGCAATCTCAATACTATTAGGTTTCTGAAATTAAACAAATGACCCAGCATTTTATCAATGAGTCACACTCTATTTCTCAATGGGATGAAATAATTTATGCCAGTGATTTCTACCTTCTTAAAGTCATAATAATTTCACAGGGAGATTAAATCTCATATATTAGATTTTTTAAAAAAGAGTTTTATACTGTATCCAGGATTTCCTACAATGTTTACAGTGTAACATTATCAAATTAGAAGCAGTAAATTTAAAAATTGCTTTTCTCCAAGAGTATTTTGAAAATAATATGGTTATTTAGTAAAATTTGAAGAGGGTGACTTTAAAATACTTTGCTCTTTTTGGGGTGCCTGCATGGCTCAGTTGGTTAAGTGTGTGCTTTCAGATCAGGTCATGATCCCATGGTCCTGGGATTGAACCCCACAGGGGGCTCTTTGTCCAGGGAGGAGCCTGCTTTTCCCCCTCCTCCCTGCTCCTGCTATCTCTCCTTATCTCTGTCTCTCAAATAAATATATTAAAAATCTTTTTAAAAAAATTAAAAAAAAGATTGTCTCCTAAGGTTTAAAAAATAAATAAAAGTAAAAAATAAGATAAAATAAAATAAATTGCTATACCAAAATCTCAAAATTTTTGAGTTACTCTTGTATTCTTGGGTGGAAATAGAATAACAAATTTAAAAAACTCCCCTCTCTGTACTCCTACATTTTATCATTTTTAGAACATTTTCTATGTTTGAATTTCAAGTTGTTTGCTATTGTCTTAGATTTCCAATATAGTGACTTAAGAAAATTACCTTATGTTATCGGTTTTGATTTTTATATACATAGTATCATTCAAAATGGCTTATACACAATATATACTCATAGACTGGATGCAACTAAATATTCTCTTGTAAATATACTCACTGAAAATCAAGAGATTTTTCTGGAGAGAGCCTGATGATTCCAGAGAAACTAAAGGAACATACTTAGCATTATTCCTGTCAGGTCAAAAATTTGAACCAGGCACTCCAACTGGTCTTCAACACTGATGTAAATCTTATCAAATAGCTATTACTGAGAAAGAAACTAAACTTAAATTACATTCGAGAAAAATTCCACAAGGAGTTTTTATTCTTTTTTAATTATTAACATCAAAGGGCAAATTTAGTGGCATTAATCTAGGCTGAAAGAAGGCACACTACCTTTAGAAAAGATGGTTCCACAGGGATCAATTTATAACACCAGTACAACTGAAAATGTAGTATGTTCAACAAGTCTAAAGCAAAAATAGGGAAAACTGCTAGTATAAAACAATCTAGTCCTTTTCCAAATTAGTGGTTTAAGAGGCTCATATAAAATTAATTAAGGGCTCCAAACTACTGTTTAATGGTGGCCAGAATTTCTGTTCTCTTCTGTGCTGCATCATAGAAGAGACTTCTTCATGTCTAATCCACTGAGTGTGTTTTGGTATATGCGTGTGTGTGTGTGTGTGTGTGTGTACAAAATAATAGTGGAAATAAAAGTGGGTCACAAAAGAAAGATAAAGATGCAAAAACTATTTTACTGTTAATGTAACAGTTGTATGACAGCATCTTCAAAATACAGAATTTATAGACATTTGCTATGCAAACCATAATATAAGCAGCATGTCAATCAAACTGGGAACTTACGTACTTGCTTAGATAGAATTTAAACCCTGAGATACAAAGCAGACTCAAATATTGGCACCAACACATCCAGATGTCTAGTTTACTTTGTCCTGTATGTATTCAGGTGAGGGGGGAGCATAAAATAGAACGAAGAGTGGGAATTACATAAAAAAGCACTAGAAGGTCAAAAAATGCAGAAAATGAGGGCAAATCACAGACCTAAACTGTAGAGAGTCTTGAGCAGTTTTCATGAGAGAGAAAGGGGAGCTCTATTGACATTCAGCTAGCCACTATTAAGAAATGTGTGAAAAAGTGTAACAGAGATCAGGAGATGGAAATCAAAATCAAGGTTATAGAATTTAGAATACTCACGGGCAGTCAACCACTCTCCAGATTATATGGATTTTCGAACACCAAATTCCTCCTGCCTCCAGCAATCAGGACAGAAATTTTCTAATATTATTTTAACTTGCAGGTATTTCTTACAGCAATTCCCAGAAGTTTTAGACAGATGATGTGAAATGAAATTACAGTTTTGTTTCTAACTAGCTTGCTATTGGAGCAATCTAGGCCTCTTGTTAATATTGACTCTTATTGATACAATAGGATATTGCATAATGCATAAGTGTTTTCAACATCTAAATGCACTGTATTTCTTTGTCTTCTATCAGTATTAGTAGCTTAGAAGAACAGTGTCACACAAGCAAACGGCAATAAGTAACACTTTCAATGTGAGCAGTTAGTGCTTAAAATAGGAATAGTAGGGAGAGTTAATTAATATTTATTGCTTGAGTATTTAGGATAAGTCAGCAGAAAATATTCGTGTAGAAAAGGCTAACATGACAATGTCATTCTCTTTTTATGCCTATATATGTATTCAATTTCTGATTGAAGGTATGAATATTGAGTCCTTCACTAATTCAGTTGTCTTTTTTTTTTTATAAAATCCAACAAAAACCTGACATAGAGAAACCAAAATGCATCCCTAGTTTTTAAAATTAAGATTTTTTTAATAGTTTGTAATCTTTGAACTATAAAATCCCTTTATTTGGGACTACCATCATACAGCTATTCAACCAGCAGAGATGCTTCTCAATGAAATGTGGCACCAACCCAGATGGAAAAGTCTAAAAGTTTGTCTTGCACAGAGAGCAGGTGTTAGAATCACAGTGCCACAACATTTCTGATGAGCAGCATGACACTTTTTCTTGCAAGGAAACCAGGTGATAATTTGAAAATTTTGCACCTATCTTGGCACCTGTGACAATATTTGCCACAAAGTTTATAGAACGAGATACTTCCAGTTTTCATCTCTCTAGCTCGCATGCAATGCTTGTGTTTATGGTCCCTCCTCCATTCGTAACAAAATCAACACAAGAGCTAGTATCTGTGCACATTATAAAGAAACATCTTTGTTTTCCAAAGTTGCTAAGTTTTAGTTGTTTCACTATTTAATTAGATTTTTGTTCTTAAAGATTCACAAGGGAGATTCACAGCTTCTATCAAATATTTGAAAATGATTCAAGGCATTTTCCTTCACAAGAAGATTCTGCACTTGGGATTTGCTTCCTAAATACTTGTCACTTGGTTTTACTTTAGAGATTGGGATGTCTTTTCCAAGCTATTGTTTTTAAGTTAAAAGAACTATTGCATTTTCTGTGAATAATAGGATGTGCCACTATAGTTTTGACCCTAAAATAAACAGAAGACATATAGTTTTATTTCTTTGGTTATAAAATATTATATGACAATGTTGCCATTTTATTAGATAATATGACCAGCTGTCCCATTAACACTAAATCAAAAATCTGTAAAATTTCTAGGACTTCTTTAACAAACTAAACTTTTTTCACTCGCTGTATCCTGTTTCCTTCAGTGCAAAATTTCTGCTGACTTTAAAATAGAAATTCTCCTCATAAATCCAAACATACCTCCCATTATTCCCCAACACCCACCACTGCTTTGGCCAATTTTACCTTGCCGTCCCTAATATAAGTTCTCTCCTAGCTCTGTCTTTTACTGTGTTCCACTTCAATATGGGAATGTCTTAACTATCCTGTCTAGGGACCTAAAAATCGCTCCGTGGGTAATCCACACATGTAAGTGATATAATTTCAAAGAGTGTAAGCAAATCAAGAAATATTATTGATAAATATTATAATTATCTACTCTTTTTCATGTTATATGATTATCAAAAATGAAAACTTTATTAAATAAAATCTGTGAAGGTTCAAAACCTTTTAATGAAATAGCTTAATAAGGTGAATTGCTAGCATTTTACTGTTTACTAATAATGTATTAGAAATTATGAAAACACAAACAATTTAGCTTTAAAGCAAAGCATTGGGTAAAATGTTAATGCACATTTGTGCTTGCCTATCAGTTATTTTCATGTTAATTTAAATTGCTAGCTGCCCCAGGCTCAGTTGCTCCCTTTGACTTTCCTCTAGTGAACCCAAGGCAGCTTCAAAATAAGAGCTCCCAACTCCAGGACAGTTATGCTCATTACTTTCAGAGTTTCTGGACATGTTTATTCACCCTGAGAGAAGTGCTCAGAAATTTCCTAAGAACTGTGTTACAGAACATTTGACTACAGAATGTCCCTCTTTTTGACCTAACTTCTCCCCTTCCTCAGATGAAAGGTAAACATGGAGAGTTTGCAGGATTGCCAGACAGCAGGAGGTCATTGAAAAATGGACCAGTCAGGAAGGAGTTTGCAGGAACTAAGTGGAAATGAGCGGTTGAGGGCCTTGCAGTAAGACTACCAAGTTCCAAGGGTGACAGAGTCAGAAAAACAAAAGAGGATGAAAACAGACATCCAAAAAGAGAACTGAGTTGCTGACTAGTATTTTTTGTACTGAAAAGTAGCAAAGCACAGCAAATGCTAGAATAATGGAAGTGTTATATCAATCGCAACTTCAGATATACTCTTTCTACTTAGATGAAGAGACATGGCTGTTTCTGCTAACTTTGAAGAGAAGGGACTTGGATTTGAGACCTTCTCAAAGATACTCTTTAGAGGGAAGGTAAACTGAATCCCAATGCAAGTTGGCCAGTTGGAGGTTGAGAGGCTCCTAGTTCAAAAACTGTGAACACATTTGATTGTGTGGATTCCACAAATGTTTCATTCTATTAATTAATTCAACAACAACAAATATCTGGCCCCTTTATGTGTTAGACTCTGGGCTAGGTACGGGAGAACAGTGTTGCTACTGGCTTGCACTGAGAGTGGATCTATTGAGCATCCTTTTTATAGTTCTTTCTATTATATTTCTCTTCTATTGTTCCCAAGCCTTCAGTAAAATCTTGTTAAACATTACAACCTGTTCTCAGTGATTCCTGTGGGCAACTAAAAAGCCGGCTCTCTGCCCAAACTGAAAATGAAGCTGTTTAGACCTGCAACAGCCACTTGAGAGATGTTACTCTTAAGATCAAGGGTGAAATGATATGCTATGGGATGCCTGGCAAACTGTGAGCTGGGGGCAGAGCAGGATTCTAGAGCCAGATGGCTGCTCGATGTGGCAGTGTCCAGAACAGATGTATATGCATTTGCTGGAGACTACCAGATGTTCTAAAGTAGGATAATCTGGTAAATGCCTAGCCATAATAGAGTCAGCTGGAGTTCCAGCTATATACTATGCATGAGAGGGAAAGGCCATGCGACAAATTATTGACACAATTCTAGGATATTTGGTTAGCATTAACATTAGATTTGTAATAACCGCACATAATTATATATACCACGAATATACATTAACATTTTAAAAAAGAGTAAATGGTCCAAGACTTATTTTCATTTCAGTGCATTTTAATAATTTAATATACCATGGCTCGAAAAAATTTAAAGGATGTGTAGCTCTCATCTAAGTAACTCTAATTCTGTATTCACCTATTCATTCCAACTTTTAAAATCTTCTAATTCAGAGCAAATGTTTTATTCTTGGTAAAAATCTTAAAAAATAAAATCATTATTTTTCAAGTGCCTAAATGGTCTCTGCAGTTTACTTCCTCAGTGGCAGGGAAATGGAATCAACTCAGTAGCAAATCTTGAAATGAATCTATCATTCCTGGGCTATATGTGAATCAGGGATGTGCATATGTGAGCAAGTGAGGGAAGGAGACGAGAAGAAAGAGAAAATAAACTGAGAGGAAAGAAAGGTAATGATAATAGAATGGAGAGTCTTCCCCTTCCCCTTTCCTCCATTTTAGACACCAATGAAACTCTAGACACATTTTAAGTTATTAATGAACTCCACTCTGGATGCCCCTTCAGATGGGAATGCACATAAGAAATACCTTACATCTTATATCCGCCAACTCTTGGAAAGAAGTCATGTCTTCTTGGATACATGTGGCTTACACAATACTCCAAGAAATAACCAAACCTCACACGCTATTTCATAGTTAACTTAAGAAAATATGGCATGAGATTCTTACCTAAAAAATTTTGTTGTTAAGGACTGCAATATCATGCATATTCCCCCATTGTTTATATCCAAGAACATGCAATACATATAAAATGAGAAAATATTTTAATATTATTTTGTCCCTATCATATGTGTTTACTAATTTTGTGTTTCAAAGTACATTTTCTAAAGTTATATTTAGGGAATCCTGCAAAGCAAAAAGAACAACAAATTAAAGACAAATATTACCATACTTATAATATAAAATTATTACCTAATTACAATTATTAATATAAATTGGAGTTGCTTCACAGATGCTAAAAATAAAAATTGCCAATGACTATTTTAATAATTTCATGGTTGTTACACTATGTGTAGGATCTTATACTATGACAGATTTACTACTATTTTAATTTAATAGAACATAATTATATGTTCACAGAACTATGAATTTATTTTAACTGAAATTCTTTCTAAGATTCAGTGTAACTATAATTTTTGCCAGCAGTAGTATAAATTATAAGACTTTAAAGGTGTTTTCCTTGAATTTAATCCTTTAACTATTTTCCATTTAATTTACCTCAGCAAGTAACAAAGTAGTTAGGTAAATATTTTTCATTTACAAAGATTGAACCCATTCAGAAATAGGGTCCAACTAGGGTTAGAAGGGCATGCATTCAACCAACATGGAGATTGAGTGAGTGAATGGATAGTATATTCAACTGACAGCTAATTAATAAACAGAGATATAGAAGTCTAATTTTTTTAAAGATGTTATTTATTTATTTATTTGACAGAGAGAGAGATCACAAGTAGACAGAGAGAGAGAGGAGGAAGCAGACTCCCTGGCGAGCAGAGAGCCCGATATGGGCCTCGATCCCAGGACCCTGAGACCACGATCCAAGCCGAAGGCAGAGGCTTTAACCCACTGAGCCACTCAGGCGCCCCTAGAAGTCTAATTTTTATCTTACTCCATTTTTTTCAGTGACAACTCACGTATTTATCTTCAAACCTTTGTTGAGAACCAAAATTTGTATTTTAAAACTAATTGTTATAATCTTCTTGATTTTAATGCATAATTTCACAAATAGCTTATATTCTACTCTATTGTTTACAAAAATCCTCCTTTATTCCTCATATTCTTTTACAATTATATCATATTTTGTCATGAAACCCACAAATATTCCAAATTCTAGCTGTGCACACCATTGGTTAAGAAAGAAAACATTATTATTTCCAACATCCCTTACTTACACAAAGGTTCTTATTGGATTTGATGTTTCAAATAACACACTTGACAATTTTATTGTCAGTGATAAGAGTGCAGCTCAAACAAAACAAATGTCCTTTGCTGTCAAAGACAAGGATATCTCATGTCTTAAATGCCATCACAGACAGGAAATTGCTAGCACTAGTCTGAAACAGGGATTTCAGGAAGGAAAAGGCAAAGGCTTCTTGACAAACTACATTCTTTAAAAATTGTCCATCAATCAAAGGAAGAAAAAATTCTTTAGATTAGATGTTAATTCTTCTAACAGATGCATATGGTTATGCAATTATTCTCCACACAAGAAAAGCCCAAGAATTGTATTAATTGCAAGGACATATTGTGAAGACTTCATGAGGTTTATTTATTCTGTTGAAATACTACTGTTAATTAAACTGCATGTAATAAAATGAAACTACATGGAAACAAGCATGTTAACTATAATTTTAAATCGTGCTGGTTAAATGCAATGACAAAACAAGTAAAAATCTGAAAATAAATAAAACTCGACTATTTAATTCTTCAAATGTAATCAGAATTTGTAATGCATGTATTTCAATGAAAAAGGCATGTGATAAGTAAATCATTCAAATATTTTAAAGATTACATACTAAGAATACAGTTTTGAGTATATTCCCTCCACATTTAGTACTACTAATGTCTGGTTATATTATCTTGGGTAAAATCTCAATTGACTGGCAACAGATTATCCAGTTCCTTTTCCTTCCAGAGCAACAAGACATTTTATTGCTTTTCTTTTCTTTGCATCTTGCCGTAGTCCTTTTCATCAGGATACACTGTATCAAGTGTGCTCAGCATGTTGTGAAGAGGAAAAGTCTCCACTTTTAAATTGCCTTTGGGACGTGGTAAGAAAATTAATTAAATGTATTATACCATATGATTGACTGAATGACTTCAATTTCATCATTTACATTTCCCAAGCTATTACTACATATCACAAAGGCAAATCTGATTTATGAAACAAATCAGAGAGAAATGGGGTTAAAAAGAAGTTGCTCACTTATAAGTAGGGTTTAATCAATAATTCTTGCTAACCCATCCTATCAGTAAGTTATTGCAGAACTCAAATATATTTCATGATAAAAAAAAGATATAAACAAAAGGGGAGAAATATCACATTATTTTGTCTCTGAAATTAATAGAATAAGAACTTAAAGATCTAGGAAGCATTTGTATGTTTTGGTCTCTGCGTGAGTGAGGTGTTAGATGAATTAGCTAGCAGAGAGCCTATGCTTAAACCTGTAACTGAACTGGAAAAATACTGTCACTAATGGAAAAAAGGGCAGAGGCTTTACATCTTTCCCGTATTCCATCTCCCTGTGAAGTCAATGGGGCGAGAAATATAGGCAAGTACAGAACAAAGATTCATGACTGAGAACTCACTGAGAAACTGTTTAACATCTTAGAAAGAACAGAGAAGGCATCCCTAGTCATTAATTATCGAAAAGTCACAATAAAAAGCATTGCATTGAGCCTGTTATCCACCAAACTGGTGGCATTTAGCTAGAGGCAATATTATGTAGGACTCTGAGCTGGGATTTGAGTGTTAGACAACATAGACTCTCTTTCAGGTTCTGTCACCCAATGTTTTATAACCTTGGCAAACCTAATTATTCTTTCTTAGACTTCATTTCTCCATATTGACAAATGGAGCTAATAACTACAATACAGAGGTATACCTACGCCTGCAAGTCAATTTCTGCTACTTTAGACACTGCACTGATGAACCTTGTATATTGACTTACAATAACTTCCTGCAAGTCATCAATGGATTCAAATCGCCATGGTACTCTGTTAGCTACTGATAGACTTCTTAAGATTACAAAGTAAAGATCGGCTTGAAGTGATGACTTTGAAAGTTTTGCAGTAAGTTATAAAAGATATGTACTTGCTAATTCTTCTAAAGAGAGAAGTCCATGATCTAACAGCAACAACAAAAATTACATTATGTCCCACATTACATAAACAAGTTCAGACTATGAAAGCAAACATGACAAGTAGATAGTATTTCCTTTTATATTCAGACACAAATATTTGAATGATATTGACTAGAATTTCTTGCTCCACAGTCTGAAAGACCTTTATATAAAGTTTCTAGGTATTCATGTTTATGATGATAGTTATTTCTTATGAGTACAAGCCTCATGATGTATTTAGAACATATGACTTGATCTTGTAATAAGTAACTAAGAATCAACATTTTTAAATTAATGATAATAATTCAAGTAAAGAAAAGGTTGAATATAAAAATATATTTCATTGTAATTAAATATTAAAAACTGAAAAGGCTAAATTGTTTATATTATCATAGTCATACTTATTCTAGCAAATACATTCATTGTATACTAATTACTATGATCTATGCCTCCAGATGCCCATTAGCCTTTTTCTGTTCTGCAACCATTTCAGACACATTCCCACTTCTAATTTTTGCACTTGCCTTTTGTTTCGATAGTGTGCTCTTCCTGTCCCCGTTAGGTGGCTGACAACTTTTTATTATTCAATTCTCAGTCCCTCTGTCATCTTTTCAGAGTCCTTTGTTGACCACACTATCCAAAGTCCCTGCCCCAGTGACATTCTGTCACAGGACAGTGTTTATATCCTTCAGAGCACTTACTGATCTCAGAAGTTACCTTTCTTAAATCACTAGTTACATATTTATACCTGTCTCTAATACAGTCTAGCCAGTAAGGGAGACATCCTCAAGATTTATATTCAGGGATTAGAGTGAGACAGTTCTAGACTTAATTTCTGGTGGCCCTTTTTAGAGACAGGGTGCTGAGAGGCCATTTATCTTTAGCTTTAAGTCTTATATTCAATTTGGGGACAACAGAGACTTTCCAGATAGTTTACATTAACATTGTTCTTTAACAAGAAACTAATCTACCATCATGAATAGGTGAGTTAGAGGTGGAGTAAAGGGCATAGTTTTCACACTTCACACCTGGCTGAGAAAAACACATCTCATTCCAATTATACATTAAATAATGTTTACAGAGAATTTTTTTCTTTTCTTTTCTGAACTAATGGCAGAGACTCAAATTCCAGGTAAACCAAAGTCAGAGAGAAATGAATACTTGTGTTACTCTCCTGTTAATACTTCATTTGTTTAAACTTCAATGTAATATTGTAAAAATATGTGAATAGCTTTTTATAGAGATATAATAAATTTTAAAAGCTTTGTCAGTTCTTTAAGAGTGTTAGAATTGAACAAACTTTTAGTAAAATTACCCTTCTCACTTAGTAATTATTAGAATTACTTGTATCTCCCCCCCCCAATACAATTACATTCATTGGCTTAGTTTTTTGTTTGTTTGTTTTCTTAAACAAACAGAAACCCAAGTCTCTGGAAAACAGCATCTAGAAGGCTTCAAGGAACCAAGGAGCATGTTCTTTCTCTCTCATGGATCTGCTTCTTTCTGATTATCTGTTTAAATAATTTTTCTCAATATACATATCCTCTCTGCTACTCAAGCCACATGAAAATTACCATCAATATCCCCTTAAATTCACATAAGGAGATTTAGTCACATGGAGAGACCAAATTTCACACCAAATTTTAATCCTTATTTTTCTCTCTCTCTGTTTCTCCAGCCCAACTCCAAACTCCTCCCACTACCCACCCCAACCAAAAAGGGTTTTGAATTGCCTCTGTGTTGTCCTTTGCCCATCCCTGGACCAACCAATGGTTGTCAAAAGCTTCAGTAATAGATTCTCTTTACACTTAAGGGAATTCTTTTGGAGAGCAGTGAAATGCCCAAAGATATACTGAGTCAAGGAGATGACTGCCATGCCTTCTTGTAAGGTATCTGGATTTTTAACAACTGGAAATTCATTACCATTGAAGTTTTCTATCTAAAATTTAGCAGTGTCATATCTTTTTTTGTAAGAAAATGTGTTCTGTGGAGCACCTGGGTGGCTCAGTTGGTTAAGCGACTGCCTTTGGCTCAGGTCATGATTCCGGAGACCCAGGATTGAGCCCCACATTGGGCTCCCTGCTCAGCGGGAAGCCTGCTTTTCCCTCTCTCACTCCCCCTGCTAGTGTTCCCTCTCTAGCTCTATTTCTGTCTGTCAAATAAATAAACAAAATCTTAAAAAAAAAAAGAAAAAGAAAATGTGTTTTGTAAGAAAAATAAATGAAAGTGGAGAAAATAGTTTAGAGCTAGACAGATTCTGGAGACAGATATTAAGAGCCAGGAAGCTATTTTAATAATTTAGAATACACATTGCATTTCTAATTTAAACCAAGGTCAGTGAGGTTGTGATCAAAGTGGACAGATTTGAGAGATATTTCAGGGAGAATCTTGGCAAAGTTCAATGAACAATTAGGAAAATTAAGGGACAGGTGAATGTTAAGGATGACTTCTTGTTTCTGTCTTGAGTCATAAGTTAGATGGTTTTTCCTTGAATTGATATGGAAAGTCAGAAAAGCAGATTTGGACTGTGGATAGGATGAGAACAATGGGTCCAGAGAAGAAGAAAGATGAAATAATAGATAAAAATCAATATAAAACTAGGCTGGCATGCTCTAGCTATAAAACCCAAGATTCACCACAAAGAAATATGAGTCCAACTCTATACAGTGACTAATCAGAAAAATTTGATAATATGTTTTCTTGAGAATGTGGCCCAAAGATATCACACAGCTGTGCCATCACACCAGTAAGCACTTTTTAAAAATCTCTTTAGACCCTCATGCTCCCACACTTTATTTTCAAAATATTAAGAATCTCTCTCTCCTTCCACTTTGTCCCAGCACAACCAGTGTCACACTGTCCACCATTCACTACGTTTCCTCCAAGTCTTGACATGTTTCCAACCATGACTAGTCATTTGGAAAGCATCACCCATCATCCATTAACTGCATATCTTGAGATGAGCATTTTGCCTAGAATCCCAGTAGATAAATTCGTCTTTTTAACATGTCATAATTTGACAGTTATCTATATGTGTAAATACTATAAGAAGTGAATAAATTAATTAAAAATACTTGAGAAAAATTTACTGAATCAAGCTGTGTCTAATGTGAGAGGAGAAAACAAAAGGGCCTAAACACCAGAGGACAAGAATCATTGGCAATTATCAGAACAGGCAAAATAGGGCATCTGGGTGGCTCAGTGGGCTAAAGCTTCTGCCTTCGGCTCAGGTCATGATCCCAGGGTCCTGGGATCAAGTCCCACGTCCCACTCTCTGCTCAGCAGGGAGCCTGCTTCCTCCTTTCTCTCTGCCTGCCTATCTGCCTACTTCTGATCTCTCTCTGTCAAATAAACAAATAAAATCTTAAAAAAAAAACAACAGGTAAAATAGAGAGATATTCTCAAAGATTAGAGCTATGTTAAATTAAATTTGAAGACTCAATATAGCAATGTCAATACAATATATTGATAAGTTAATTTCACTCATAGTTAAATGTGAATATTACCAAGTCACATTTAGCTCATTGTTACATTTCAACAGCTTTAGTCTTAAAAAAAATTCCAAATAACCTTGTATTTGTCAAAGATACCTTCACACATGGGGATGTGAATAAAGGCTATATTCACAATTACTCAAATAAGCTCAGTGGAACTCATGTATTCTTTGAAAAGTAAACTACCTCAGAGGCTATGTTAGAAAACTTAGCATATTAACAACCAAATTAAACAGACTCCTAATTATAAATGTGTACACTGAAAGCATCCTGGCAAGTTTCTATAAATCCAAACAATGATAGCATACATTCTTAAACATGTGCTTTTTCTTTCTCTCCCTCACCCTCTCTCAATTTCTCTCTCTGTCCCTTTCTCTGTCTGTCTCTCTTTCTAGCTCCTCTCTCTCTCTCTCTCTCTCTCTCTCTCTCTCTCTCTCTCACATACACACAAGTTATTCAAAGATGCTTTTGATCCCACCATAAATCTAAGAAAGAGTTTATCTGCTTATATTTTTTAAAGTGGAGGATAAACCATAAACAAAAGGTTTTAGGGGGAAAAAAAAATCTATGGTCATACCATCTTGTAAGTGCTTGATCTCTTCTGATCTCAGAAGTAAAGCAGGCCTGGGCCTCTTAGTACTTGGGTAGGAGAAAAAAGGAAACAGAGCTGATAAAATAATGTAAGTATTTTTATAAATACAAAACAGAGTTTTTTAAATCTCAAAATTCTAACAGAAGATTAATACAAAGTGAACATGGCCTGCGTAGAGTTGATAAAAGTAACCACACTGAAAGGAACTATTTAAGTGATTTTTACTCATTTACTTACTTACTTACTCACTTACTTACTTATTCATTTTTAAAGATTTTTGTTGTTGTTGTTTGAGAAAGGGAGAGAGGAAGAGCCCATGTGAGGAAGGATAGGGGCAGAGAAAAAATGAAAGAGTCTTAAGCAGACTCCCCAATGAATGCAGGGCTCAACCTGGGGCTCAGTCTTATGACCCTGAGACCATGACCTGAGCTGAAACCAAGATTGGGACACTTAACCAGCTGACTGAGGCCCCAGGTACCTCTTTTTTTTATTTGACTTTTAAAACACAATGAACTGTTCATTCCTAGTGAGATATACACTAAGAGAGAAAAAAAGTGAAAGAAAAAATTCTCAAACTATTTATGGACACTGTATTTTTGAGTGTTAGTATTGTCTTCCTGAATGTGCCATACAAATTAAAAAAGAAAAAAAAAGAAAATGAATAATAATAGTGTCTATGAAAACTTGAAATTTTGGTCATGAGGAAAGGAGGCCCATATGTAAGAGGAATTTGATTAAGTTAAAACACTGAAGTCCTGAATTTGTTAATTTTAATTGGTGTATAAACATGACTCTATATACGTGTGTGTATTAAAATATGCTTTACTTCTTTTCACTAAAAATGCCTACACAAAAACAAAAATATCCCTCTAAAACAGAATTTGGTTTCCAAATATAATTTCTCACAAAGGAACCAGAGGTCCACAGAATTTTTTTTTTTTTTAAGATTTTATTTATTTGACAGAGAGAAACACAGCTAGAGAGGGAACATGAGCAAGGGGAGTGAGAGAGGGAGAAGCATGCTTCCTGCTGAGCAGGGAGCCCTATGTGGGGCTCAATCCCAGGACTCTTGGATTATTACCTGAGCCAAAGGCAGATGCTTAATGACTGAGCCACCCAGGCACCCCAGTACTCAGTAATTTTTCAGATTTCAAGCTGGGACAGGAAATATACAAGTTGAGTCTAGAACATGTTGTCGAAGCGGAAAGTAAGAAAGGAAACATTATTGGGATCATGTCAAAAGGACTATACCTTTGGGAGAAGCTCCCACTATCCAAAACTGAGGAAATTTGAGCTTGAATAAGAAGGATAATTTTAAGTAAAAAAAAAACAACAATGTTTAAAACTGTAATTTCTTAATAAGGGATGCCTGGGTGGTTCAGTCCATTAAACATCTGCCTTTTGCTCAAGTTATGATCCTAGGGTCCTGGGATCAAGTTTCATACTGAGCTCCCTAGTCAGCAATAGGTCTGCTTCTCCTTCTACCTGCTGCTCTTCCTGCTTGTGTTCTCTCTCTCTCTGACAAATAAATAAATCCCTTTTAAAAAAATAAATTCTTAATAATATTTATTTTCAAAAACCTAATTGGACAGGGCACCTAGGTGGCTTAATTGTTTAAGCATCTGCCTTCGGCTCAGGTCATGATCCTGAAGTCCTAGAATCAAGCCCCACATCAGGCTCCCTGCATGGTGGGAAGACTGCTTCTCCCTCTCTCTCACTCTCACTGCTTGTGTTGCCTCTCTAGCTGTGTTTCTCTGTCAACTAAATAAATAAAATCTTTAAAAAAAAACTAATTGGAGATTTTACAAGGGAGCTAGTGAACCAACTCACGATTTTGAAATATGATAAATAAGGAAATGACTCAAGCATCTCTCCTGCAATTCTACACATTATGCTCTGAACTCAGATAAAGACTTTATGCCTCCATCAGAAAGGATGAATATCCAACTTTTGTAGCAACATGGACTGGACTGGAAGAGATTATAATGAGTGAAATAAGCCAAGAAGAGAAAGTCAAGTATCACATGGTTTCACTTACTTGGGGTGCATGAGGGGTAACCTGGAGGACAGTGGGAGAAGGAAAGTAAATGGGAACTAGGGTAATCCAGGGAGGGAAACGAAACAACAGAGACTTTGGACACAGAAACAAACTGAGGGACTTGGAGGGAGGGGGGTGGAGGGATGGGAGAGCCTGGTGGTGGGTAAGGGGACACCTAAAGCGTGGAGCACTGGGTGTGGGGAATGGGGAATGAATCTTGGAACACTGGGGAAAAAAAATTTTAGTAACAAAAAAAGAAAAAGAATTTATGGGGGAGAATTTTTTATGAATTAAGTATTTTGGGTAATAATTGAAAAGGAATGACTTAATTAGAATATCACCCTTTTGCAACCCTTTCTAGTAGTAATTATCAATGGCTGCTAAATTCACAAAAAGAGACAAGCAGATTTTTATGACTCTTCTAATGGACATAGGCCACCACCTAACAAGGACCTTTGTCAAAAAGTAAAAAAACACTCAAGACTCAGTCTAATCAATGTATAGGAAAAAGAACAGATGACGCATGTAGAAATACCATAGAATGCAATCAGCACAGTTCAGAAAACCCTATAACACAAACTATAAGTTTGCTTCAACATAAAAATCACAAGCAAAATACTAGTGAGATGAAGGTAGAAACTATAGAATGAAAAAGACGTAAGAGATATGTCCACTATGTATGGAATTTACTTGGATCCTGATTTGAAGAATAAAATTCTTAGAAAGAGCATGATATAATTGTGGAAATTTAAACAATCTTTGTATGTTTAATCATATTAAGGGATTCTTGTTAGAGTTTTACATAATAGGAGAGGCTATATTTTTTAATGAGTCATCTTTTAGAGACATACTAAAAATACATATAAATGATATAATATAATTATCTGGTATTATCTTCAAAATGATCCAGGAGAAAGAATAACAAGATGAGAGTATAAATGAGCCCAGCTGGACATGAGGTTGATAACCCTAAAAGCTGAGCAATGAGTAGATGGGATTATGTTATATAATTTTCTCTTCCTTTGAATACATTTAAGTTTTTTCATAATAAAAAGATGTGAAATGCTACCAAAATGAAATTAAATAAACATTTTTCTGGGTCTAACCAGGAGAAAAATCAAAAGAGAAAATAGAGTAGAACCTGTTAGGAAGTTAACAGCCAAAAAAAAAATTTCAAGAAACCCTCCATTTCCTGTGTCCTCCCCTAGGAGCTCCTCGACCAAAGTCAAGTTTTCCTATCTTCCAAATATTCTGGCTGGAAGAAGTGATGCATCCGATGAAGCTAAGCTCATGAATTGAGTAGAAAAAAAGAAAGGAAATATAAAGATGTTTTAAGATAATTGGCTCTACCCTTAACCAGTAGAACTAAACCTTAAAATAGAACTTCTAACAAAATTAAAAAGGAATAAGAGCAAAGATCAAATCTGTAACCATTATTTTCCCACATCTCTACCTGAAAAAAAGAAAGGAGAGGACACCACACAGCAATAGGAAAACAGAGCCATAATTGTCTGGTTTGTAATTTTTTATTTGGTAGGGTTTAATATCCATGAAAACAAACAAAACTACCAAAAAAAAAAAATGGAATGGTCATAAAGAGAAGTAGAAGGAATGATAAATGTACTAAGTTTTTTAATCCATCCTACTAGGTAGCCAATAAAAGAGAACCTCTGAAGTCGATGAAACAATAAAAAGATGTTTAAGCATATTATATAAAGTTATAAAGTTAACTTCAGTGAGTACCAAAATAAAAGTATAAACCTCCCAAAATAGCAGAAATAGAAAAAAATCAAAAAATTTAAAACTAAATAGCAGAATTTCTAAATAAAACATAGAAAATATAAATAATAGTCTGACACATAATGCATATAAAATATACCATGATAGTAGAAAATTTTCTTTTCAACAGATTATGGAAGAGTTATAAGAATTGACCATATGAAATTTTCAATAACTTGCAAAATATGTCTTAAACTACAGATTTCTTTAGCTAGCTATGTCTCATTCTGAAAAGATTTTGAACTTAGGAAGAAAGAAAAGTACCAATTGGAAGTTTTAAAATTTTATTTTCAACCACTCTTAGGTTAGAAAGTACTTAAGAATCTAAATGTCTGATTATTTAGAAAATAATTGTAGCCACAATTAAAATTATTTGTGAATATTCTATTACTCCAGTATACACCCTTCCTATTCCATACTTTGATATTTCCACATGAAGCATTTGTACAATTTCACTAATTAAATGTCCTCCCATTCTTTACTTACTGATCATGGCACTTCTGTCATAAATAAAATTCAGTAAATGCAGGTTTCTGTTTCCCAGCTCTGTGCCCTGTTCTATTCTATTCCCTTTGGGGTATGTTTTAATGACTATGCTTTATAAGTACTTATCTCTAAAAGGACTAGTCTTCTATTCCTAATTTCATTTTTCAGAACCATCATTGTTTTTCATGGCCCTTTCCTCTTCCACATTTATAGGGACATATAAAATTTTATTTTATGCCTTTTTGTATTTGAAATATATAAACTGTGTTGTGCTGGAAAGCTTACTATGTTATTTTTGCTTTGTTGGTTTTTTTTCCACAAATAACTGTGTTCTTAAGAGTTATCAAGTTCTTTGTGTATATCTAGTCATAGTTTCCAGCTGCTGCAGGCTATGTTGTAGAGTTAACCACATTACACTTGTCCATTTTCTCAGTGATAGTTAGATTGCCTCTAACACTTTGCAAATACCAATCATCATCCATGTCTCTTCATGGCCTGTGTAGAATTTGGCTGGGATGTATACCTAGGAGCTGGGTTTCTGGCTAGTTGGGTAAGCATACTTAACTTCACCAAGTGGCAAAAGATGTTTGGACAATGAGGTTGAACCAGTCTATACTTTCACCATCAGTATACAAGACTCCTTTCTACCTAAATATCTTCTAGCCTTTAGAGTTATAAAGCTAAATATTATTGTTTCTCAATCTGATGAGTACAGATTAATACCACATTTTAATTTTAATTTCTAGAATTACAAACAAGTTTGAGCATCTTTTTATATAACTACTAGTCATCCAGGTTTCCCTCATTTGCATTTTATAACTTGGCCTTTATTGGGAGTTTGTTATCTTTCCTTGCAATACAGGATTATTATAAAAACCGAAATTATATTAATATTTTTTTATCCATAACCTTGAATCTTGGAACAAAACACCACAAAAGGAACATTATTTTGACTTTTGACTTCAATCAAAACAACCCCCCAGGGGTGCCTAGGTGGCTTAGTCATTGAGAAGCTGGCTGCCTTCCGTGATCCTGAAGTCCAGGTTGGGTTTGAGAGCCGAGAGCCACATCAGCTCCCTTCTCGGCAGGAAGCCTGCTTCTCCCTCTCTCACTCCCCCTGCTTTTGTTCTCTGTAGCTGTATTTCTCTCTGTCAAATAAATAAATAAGATTTTAAAAAATTGGGTCTTTTCAAATATGCAAAAGAAGGAATTCAAAAATGAAAAAAAAAATAATAATAAATCTTAAAGCACAAATTCTTAAACTAGAAAGCAGAAGAGATAAGCAAACTAAATAGAAAACAATAAAATATCTTAATAAAGCCAAATTGCCTCTCATAAAATTATAAAATGACAAATATTTTTAATTTTTATCAAGAGAAAAAGAAGATTAAAAGTATTGTTAGGCATCTATTCAAACATAACTATAAATATAATGGAAATATAAAATATACAAATGACTGTTAAATATAATTTAACCATCAAGGGATTTGAAGATAGAAATGAAATTATCAAATTCCACATTAAAATCAAAAGATTATTTTTCATTAAAAAAATAGGGAGGGCCAGTATTATAAGACTTTCTAGTAAATTCAAGAACAGAATAATGAGGTCCTGGTCAATATAATAAATAATAATACATGAGTATGAATATTTAAAAGAAAATGAAAATTATCATTTGCATAGAAGACTTAATTTTATACCTAGACAAAAAAATATAAATTCAGGGACTATTAGATTCACTGATTATCAAGATTGTCATAAACTAATCAACAGTGAAATTTGATGTTTTTTTTTTTATAAGAGATAACAACCAGATATAAAAAATATAAACCAGATATAAAAGAAAACACACTGTCAGCTTGGAAGTTGTCATCCATCATAATAGCAAGTAAAAAAGTTGAACAGACTGAAAAATCAACAACTCTTCTAGGATCCTAGAGAGAGGGGACACAGGGCACTCTTCAGCCCTTAAAACTGGACAGACAGACGGGCAAATCCAGGAAATGGCAGCTTCCTGGAGCAAAGACTCAACCTGGAGGAAGCAGTGCTCGGGTAGGAAAAGGTGAACTGTCATTGACCAACTACTGGATCTCAGTGCAGACAACTCTGACAGTTAAAAACTCCAGTGGAGGGGCGCCTGGGTGGCTCAGTTGGTTGAGCGACTGCCTTTGACTCAGGTCATGATCCCAGAGACCGGGGAGCCCCGCATCGGGCTCCCTGATCGGCGGGAAGCCTAGTTCTCCCTCTCTCACTCCCCCTGCTTGTGTTCCCTCTCTGGCTGTGTTTTGCTCTGTCAAATAAATAAAATCTTTAAAAAAAAAGAAAACTCCAGTGGGACTTAAGCATAGGGGCCCCCACAATACCATGAGACTTATCACCAGAAGTCTAACTGGGTTTCCATAGTATATAACAGAGGAAAATTCCCTTGGTCTATAGCAAGGGGAGGGGGGAAATGGCCATCTTGAATTACACTACAGTATTTGGTTCTTCTTAACCCTGTCTGTCCTCAGGTGAAACTAGTTAACCTGAGCCTAAGCTGTTAGAGTATTACCAGAGCCTAACATGGAGAAACTAAATTCTTTTTTTTTTTTTTTTTTTTTTTTTAAAGATTTTATTTATTTGACAGCGAGAAACACAGCGAGAGAGGGAACACAAGCAGGGGGAGTGAGAGAGGGAGAAGCAGGCCTCCCGCCGAGCAGGGAGCCCGATGTGGGACTCGATCCCGGGTCTCCGGGATCATGACCTGAGCTGAAGGCAGTCGCTTAACCAACTGAGCCACCCAGGCGCCCGAGAAACTAAATTCTTAATGCCAATCCTAGCCTGCCCTGTAAGAGAAGGGAAATTACCCAACTCCAGCCCATTCTAGCCTTCTGTCTTACTTAAGGAGAGTTGGGGCAGGGAATGAGAAACTCTAGTGAAGCACAGAGTCAGAGACAGAGGCCCGCTAAAAGACAAACCTGAGGACAGGAACCTAGAACACTCTCCCCTCCCCCGCATACCTCACGCCATTTTATTAAAGGCTTATTTCCAGC
Source organism: Spilogale gracilis (assembly GCA_004023965.1). Taxonomy (NCBI): domain Eukaryota; kingdom Metazoa; phylum Chordata; class Mammalia; order Carnivora; family Mephitidae; genus Spilogale; species Spilogale gracilis. Next base: position 36,348 of record PITA01010430.1, read on the forward strand.
AATTCCTTTTAGCCAGTACATCATGTCCAGTTATCAAGAAAAATAATAAAGAATACTAAAGGCAAAAATCAGTTTAAAAAACATGAACAAGCATCAGAACCAGACATGGCAGGGTTTTTGGAATTATCAGACCAGGAATTTAAAACAACCATGACAAATATATTAAGAGCTCTAATGGATAAAATAGACAGCATGCAATTAGAGATGGGCAATGCAAGTAGAAAGATGGAATCGTAAGTAAGAACCAAAAAGAAATGTTAGGAATCAAAAATACTGTAATAGAAATGAAGGATACCTTTGATGGACTTACTAGTAGACTGGACACAGTTGAGAGAAGAATCTCTGAGTTTGATGTTAGCTACAGGAATTTTGAAAACTGAAAAGCAAAGAAAACAAGTAGTAAAAAAAATCAGAAAACATTGCAATATATAAATATATCAAATCAACATATTGTATACCTTGAATATGCCATATTTTATGTCAATCATATGAAGAAGTCTTAACTGGGTTTAGGCATAGACATGTATTCAGTCCAGAAGGCCCCAACAGCACCTCACTCTCTCTGGGCTATGTCTTTGAAAATGACTCCTGGGTGGTGGGGGGGGACCTCAAAGGGAATGTCTATTTGAAGGCGGGTTCAAAGGGAGCCTTTGATTGCCTGGATCTCACTCTGGAGTCAAGTAGTGGTCACGTCCTCTTGATGACCTCCTCCACTAATTTATTGTGTAAAAATTTGTAGGACCTTAATGAAAGGCAATGTCTAATATCTATCCCTCTAGACATGTATTCTTTAAAATATTTCATTATCTTTACAAGCTACCCACTTGTTTAAAGAAAATAAACTTAAAACTATGTAAGTGTCCACCAAAACATGAAAACGGTTATAAGTCACAGTTTTCTATATTAAGCAATACTATTCAGCAATTTAAAAGAATAGGATAACTATTCTGAATATAAGAGTTTCTTTCCCAGGGTGCCTGGATGACTCTCAAGTGTCAGACTCTTGATTTCAGCTCAGGTCATGATCTCAGGGTTGTGGGACTGAGCCCCGACTAGGGATCCTCACATATCAGGCAATCTACTTTAAATTCTCTATCTCCTTCTGCCCCTCCTGTGTTCTCTCTCTCTTGCTCTCTCTCTAAAATAATAAATAAAGAAATATTTTTTAAAAAAGGATTTTTCTCATCCTATATTGAGTTTTAAAACCAGGTTGCAGAAAACATTTTGGAAGTTACTAATTTTATCATTTATAAATAAATAAATCAGACACTGTGTGTGAGAGAGAGTATGTGTATGTCTGTATACATGTTCCTTTGTGGTCAAATCCATAGAGGGATGTCTGAAATGATTCACAGCAAACTGACAAAGGTTGTAGCTAGAATAGGGAAGAAAGATGAATTCTTATTTTAATTCTGGAGTCTACACAGTTTAAATCCTTTATAATAAAATGTACTTATAAATTATTTTAAAACTCAATAAAGTTTATTTAATATGTCAATTAAAGCCATGGTCTTGAGCAAATCTGAAATCTCAAGATTTTAATTTCATTATATATAAAATAAGTGGGATTACCTAGATATTCTCAAGATCCAAAAGGCCTAGAATCAAGTTTAGGTTTGGTACTTACAATAAGGATGACTCTGAGAGTTTCCACAAAAGCACTAGTGATAAAAGGAAGTGGCTAATTTATGAGTCTCTGTGAAAAATTAAATTCCTGCAAAAACTGCAAAAAGTCAAAGAAATTCAATGTATTGTTATTTTACAGTCATGCAGCTTTATGGAACTATCAGTGATATATCCTATTGCCCATAGGATAATACAATTATATAAGTAATTATATAATATATACTTTATAGTTCTTTATAATATATTAAATTATATTTACATAAAATTATATTTATATATTTTTTGCCTTACTCTTACAATATCAACTTGTTTCTGTAATATGCTTCTCAGTCCTTCAGTAAACCTGAGCCTTATCTACAAAGAGTCCATACTAACAATATTTGTAAAATACATATAAGCATGGAATTCTATTCCTAAAAAAGTTTCATATACTTTGAAATTATTTCATCTTTATTTATAAGTGAAATTTACATTTAATTTGACTAAAAGTACTGATTTCTTTTTGAAAAGGAAAAATGGAAATAGCAACATAATTTCTTGCAATAGTTTTTACACATCATAGAGTATTAAATAGATGCCAATTGATTTCTTCTCACTTGATTGTCTCCATGTCAAGGTAAGTCTAGCCAGCCTCACCTCTAACTTTCTCATTCCCCTAAGCTTTAACAAACTGATTCTTCCTAATAGGACAATTATGCCCACGTAACTAAATCAATCATTCTTCCTGAGGCATGGGCTTGCATTTACTTGTCTGGATCTGGAAGGCTAAGGATAATGGGCCATTAAGAACTGTGCTGCCCTAGCCACAAAAAGTCATGAGACTTACTGGCAAAGAATGGATTTTTAGATAAGAATAAAAATCTTATGAGGGTCAATTTGTTTATAATTTGTTTGGAAGACTGCCCCTTCCTTTATAGCCCCACAGTGACAGAGTTGCTTATTTTTACTTCAGAACGATTTTTTTAAACTAGGACCATACAGTTATGGAATTACTGACACTGGAAATCTTTTATGAAAAACAAACAAATCATCTCAGATTATAAACTTTAATAACAGATTAATAACTTAAAGCTGTTTTGAAAGAAAAAAAGTGTCTTGTAAAAGCTAACGATAAGTGATATCCAAATTCTGGAGAAAGAGTAACTATCCATTTCAAGCAGGATTCTACTTGACTTTTTTAATTCCCCAAACTGAGCAGCATATTTGAATTGATAATTTGCCAAACTCAAATTTAAAAAAAAAAGTCCACTCCCACTTAAACTCAGCCATTTGCAATAAGAAAAATTAGTATACGACTACATTTCTGGAAAAAAAAGCAAATGTGCAAATGTTTCTGCTCTGTAAGCAGTTCATCTCTAAGGTCCCTTCTACCTATGCAATAACATAAACAGTGAACTTAAAACTACAATGCAGAGACATGAAAAAAAATTACTCATTATTTATCAAGAGAAGGGTGTGTATGGAAACTATACAAAGTCCTCTATAGAAGCACATAGAAGCCATGCCTTTGTTCCCCAGACCAGCACAATGCCTCAGTCCATAGGGATCACCAGTTTGGGGAACACTTTCTCTTTGATCATTCTTTCCTTGTTTGCAGGCTAGCCCTCAGAAGGAGCAACACAATACCTAGAAGCTCTTTCTCAGAGAGGCTATTTATTTATGGGACAGAAGGGCTAATGACACCAGTGGGAACCATTGGTGAAGATTTGCATCTCACCTGTGCATATTAGCCTGGTAAAATCAGACTTCTCTGTTCCTTAAAAGGTCCTACACTTGACAAAGTGACCTGCATTTTGGCAGCCGTTCCTTCAATTCAATCCCTCTAGCAAAAAGCAAATGCCCTTGAATGCAAGGAAAAAAAAATTTCAAAGGTGCCACAAGGTTAGCTTTCGTTTTTCTTTGCACTGTATATTAAAATTGATACAGTTTAAGAGAAGAAAGTATTGGATGAACTCTGAAGCAGTTTAGAAAGTTTTCTCCTATTATTGTTAAAGAGGATAGAGAGCTCATGGTTTGGGGACTTTTAAATTAATAATGATTCCTCTCAAAAGTTATTAGCTAAATAGCTATTCTTTTTTAATGACTATTGTTATGTCTAACGGACCATGTCTTACGAAGAACTGCACTTCTAAGCCACAGACTCATGGTTTTAAATTATTTTCAAAAATATTTTTTACTTCCCCAATAAATTCTTTTTTTTTATAATTTCATAAATATAAAGTGACACACAGATGGTAAATATAGGACCATAATTTTGTGGGTGAGAAAGCTAAATCCTATGTGCAAGTTAAGGATTTTAGAATCCCAGCTGTTGATTCAGCTGCCGCAGCAAAATCTCCCAAATGTGGTATTAGTGGTAGCTACCAGGTGCTGAGCTCACTCACCACTCCTGCTTCCAAGACTGACCTGAGGTGACCCCCAATTTGAAAACCAACTTATTTGCAAAATAGCTGTTGCCTGAAGAGGAGGGCTATCACCTTTCCACACTTTGGTCTCACTGGCACCCTTGACCAGCTACAAAGAAAAATCACTTTTGCCAGTCAAACAGGAAGTCCTGTAACAATACCACTTAAGCTAAAATCCCTTAAGAATATAAGGTCTATGTCCATTTTGTCCAATACTCTATCCCCGGTCTAGAATAACAACGCCTTCAAAGAATCTGTTTGGAACTGGCAAGCTGGGAAATTTTTTACTCATTTTCAGGACAAACCTAAGGATTTTTACACTGTTGGCATTTGATTTCTTTTTGAAGGTTGACCTCCAGAAACTGCAAGTTTAGTGCATGAGAGTTCTTATTCTTTATACTAATGTAAAGGAGGAAGGGAGAAAAACTTTCAAAATTATAAATTATTTACAACATTTTCATTTCTGAAATGTCTCCCCTTTGACTAATTATATCTGTTAAAAAACATATTTTTAAAATAGCAAGAGAAGAAATAAAGTTTTGCCACACAGTGGAATGAAAGAAACAAACAACTACCAGTCGTCTAGAAGAAGGAACTCTTCCTTCTAGATATGGGGCATGACTAACCTGGCAGGGCCAGGATGCATTTTAATAGTAATTAGAGGAGCAATATAGACAATCTTATGCAATACACTGCACTTTTTAATTGCTCACTTATTTGAGACATGCCGATGTGGCAAAGTAGTTTCTGCATGTCTTTTTAAAATAAAAGTGAAAAGTTAGTAAAACATGTTTTTTCAAAAAATGGAAGTAGGTCTTTTACAGGTTAAAAAATTTACGTTTATCCACATAGGCAAATCATGCATGTCTCCCTCCAAATTTGTTCAGTTACCTGCAAATTTCCTTCCTAATATACTTGATTCTTTTAATTCATTCATTTGCTAGGTATTACTGAAATCCTATACTATATGAGGTATCCGTATAAGCACTGGATACAGTGAAGAAAAATACTTAAATATTTTTTAGTCCTAATTTACTTTGTGATATATAAGAGAAAGGAAGAGATATCAAATATATAATTGTATTGATAAGTTAGTGAGTGAGTGAATAAGTGAAGGAATGAATGCCAATTTTCATTAAACTGTGAGAAAAGTTTAAAAAAAAAAAAGGAAATAAAAGTAAATAGAAGAACATGAAAGGAAGAATAAGGAGCCTATACCATCTGCAGATGAGGAAGTCTTCCTGGCAAAAGTGACATTTAAAAAGGAACCAAACAAGGAGGTATAGGGCATCCATATGAAGAAGGGAGGGAAGCACATTTTAGGGTACCATTTCAAGAGGTTGAGGCTATGGAAAAAAAGTTATAATATTTGCAAGAAGAATGGTCTTGCCCTGGGGTGCCTGAGTTGGTTAAGCAGCTGCCTTCAGTCCAGGTCATCATCCAAGGTCCTAGGATCAAACTCCACATCAGGCTCCCTGCTTTGCAGCCTGCTTCTCCCCCTGCCTGCCATTCCCCCTGCTTGTGCTTGCTCTGTCCTTCCCCATGCCCCACCCCTGGTCAAACAAACAACAAAAAAACAAACAAACAAAAAATAAAGCATTGTCCTATATGAAAAAGTTATGCATGTAAATTTATAATTTGAATGTAAAGATAGGACTTGCCCAGTTAAGATATCTGCTGCTTAAACAATTTTCAAAGACCTCAAACTCTCAAAATGTTTCTTCAAATAATTCCTTAAGAAATCTGATTTTCAATAAAAACAAAAATAAAAATAAACAAAAATAGCTTCTACTCACCAAGTATGATATTTTATAGAAAACTATTTAAATACATGGACTTTAATTCTGCATTCTATTTGAAAAATTATAGTTAACATAAATGAACTTAATATGGATTTGTTTTATAGGATTGAAGTTAAGAATCATAGGGCACCTGGGTGGCTCAGTTGGTTAAGCGACTGCCTTCGGCTCAGGTCATGATCCCGGAGACCTGGAATCGAGTCCCACATCGGGCTCCCTGCTGGGCGGGAAGCCTGCTTCTTCCTCTCTCACTCCCCCTGCTTGTGTTCCCTCTCTTGCTGTGTTTCTCTGTCAAATAAATAAAATCTTAAAAAAAATATTAAGAATCATAAACTGCTTTCAGAAAAACTGCAGAATAAAAAAAACACATATAATATGCATATACATAATTTCAGGGCTTAATTTATAAGACAGGCTTGATCAAATGAGTAATAGACAAGACATCTGTTTACTTTTCCACATGTTGGAAAATTACTGTTATAAATGTTTCTCTATTCTTCTCAAGATTATATCCATTTAGATTTCCTCAATAAATATATACTATTGAATATCTACTATCACCGGGTTTTGTGCTTGGTACTGGAATTGGAAAAATGAATAATAACTAGTACTAACCTTCTATTAAGAGGTGATAGTGAAATTACCTGAAAAATCAAAATTTTCTTTAACCAACTTGATGCTTTCATAGCATTAATTAATTAATTATAATTAATATTATAATTCTTATTATATTATATTATAATTAATTAATAGTATAATTCTTCTATTATAATTAATATTATAATTCTATGTGTGGTGAATATAGTGTGTTACAAGCTGTTATAAAGAAAAGCTCAGAGGCAAAGAGAGGAGAACCTTCTAGAGGAAGTGATGAAACCATTGTCATGAAGAAGTAGATGTGTGTAGGGCCCCTAAGCAAGGACTATCTGTTTTACACAGAGAGAATAACATGAATGAAGCCATGAATGTGGAGGAAAACATGGAATACTAAGATAAGAATGCACCAGGGGGACTGTGTCTATGTAATGAAGATGAGAATGAAACTAGGCAATTATATCCTTCATCAAGCTAGAAATGAAAGATGAATCACAGAAGTATGGCTATAGACACAATTCTTTTTCTTCCATTTGACATAATTTTTCCAAATTGTACAGAAAAGTTTAAAATGAAACATTAAAGTCTCCCTACATTTGCCACATGAACCTTGAGTTCCAATCCATACACATTACCACTATTAGCAGTTTGTGAAATTTTATTACATTACTGTAATCTAATTAAGCTTGTCAAGCTTTTTCTATAGGATGCTCGTAAGGGAAGGAGAAGAGGAAAGAGAAGTGGGTTTAGAGAACAGTGAACTGGGTATAACTCATAATTTGAAAATACAGATGTAGACTGTCCAATTTGTTAACTTCTTTGGAAGAGGGAAAAGGAGAGTAGTTATTCCCTTAAGATCAGTCTGATACCAGACCAGACTGGATAGAGTAATACAGTATTCCTGAGTGTTTCTCAGTTTCTCATGGACCAGATGTGTGCTATACATAAGAGAGAAGAGTTTAGTCATATATATATATGTAATAGTAATCTCTACACCCACTGTATGGCTTAAAGTCATGACCCCAAGTTCAACAGTCACATGCTCTTCCAGCTGAGCCAGCCAAGAGAGAAGAGTTTCAAATCCTACCCAAGAGAACCACCTGAGAGGGTGCTATGAATCCACAAGAAAGAACATTTATAGAATAGACTGACAAAAATAGTGGACAGTTGGCAGCCAGAGAAAAATGCTTCTACCATATCATAGATGTACATTTTTTTCCAAGAAAAAAGTCTTCAAAATGCCTACAAAATTCCCTGCAATAGAAAAAGTCAGTTGTAAATATATGCCAGCCCCAAAGCACACGAAACTATTCTTTTAGGGTATCATTGAAGTTATAACAATAATCATAGTAACTATAGCTAATGCAATGGAGGGTTTAATATTTGTCAGACACTGTTCACACATAGACATATTCATATACATGTGTAGATATTCTATTTTATCAATTTCAATATGTCTGCATTCTCGTATCATAACACTTTTGAAATCCAGATGCAACTGTAATCAGTAGAATTTTATGGCTAGCTATTAACCAGTTATGACAATGGTGATTGTGTATAGCTTTATTTGGTTTTCTCTACGGCATGACTGGACTACTACCCTTCTAAATATTTTAATCAATAAGACATTTAAAGATCTACTGAAGATGAAATAAAAGTGCTGATTGTTGTCTAAAACCATTCTTGATATCTTCTGATAAAATTAAAGATACATTCACCAAAACTTATAAGGAAGGTGTCAGTCATGTGGACCAAAATTCCATAAACAGCAAGAGAACATTCTTTTAAGAAATGCTTTATCACTAATGATGTTCATGGCATAGAGAAGGAAAGCATGTAAAAAAAAACACACAGACATTATTCACACTGAAAAATTGATTCCAACATGTTAGACTGCATATGAAAACATTTTAGAACTACATTAATAAATTCATCTCACTTATAACTTCCTTTGCTATTTATATATTCAAAGGATCAAAAAACTATATATATATATAAATAAGCACAAAAGTTATTTCAATAATTAAAAAAACTAACAGTAAAAGTGATTTAAAATAGTATTGTTTCCCATCTTAATCGGCGATATTTGCTTTTCCCTTCTTAGTGGTACATCAAATAAGGATGATTTACACTAGAGCCTTTAGATATATAGCTAGAAAGCCACGAAGTAGGCAACTGGAAACTCCTCCTCCCCTTCCCCAACCAAGCAGTGTTTTACAAATTCAGAAGGGTATATAGGTTGTGTTTTTTAGGGAAGAATGTCTTTTTCCTACATCCACTGTTCAAATCTGTATTTACCCCAAATTTCACTGTGCTTCTTTCTCAGAAACCAATGAACTCACCCTTGAGGCCACCTGCAAACTCTTTCTTAGAGCATTTCCTTGGCCTGAGCCAAAGAGTAAAAGTCATTGCTGCCAGCCTAATTATTTACACAGAAAAGAAAGAGGCAGTTTCTCAATGAACCATTGTGCTGACAGTTCCATGGTCCACTCTCACTTGCACAGGTTGACTTTGAACTCGGAGTTTCTAGAGATGATCTATGCTTATGTCTACTACCCAAGACCACTCATAGTCTTCTTTTCTTGCTCCATCAGTTTTATAACTTGATTCCTATTCTCTAGGAAATCTATTCTGGTAGAAACATTTCTTGATTTGTAATGACAGCATTGTTGCTTTGTGACTTTTAAAGTTTTCTGTAATTTCAGTAGAATAAAATTCTCAAGGGAAAGGAAATAGTTATCTGAATTTAGTATTTGGATACTTTTAAATGGTTAAATTCAGAGATATTTTTCAAACAATTGCAACGATTCCTAATAATATATTAACTGTATTTGGCTTACATCATTCAAATAAGTTAGAATTTCATATTTTTTTTGTTATGAAGACATTGGTGCAAAGAAATAGGTAGTTTTCCACTTTCTAAGAATTAAGGCAAAATTAAAATGCCTTTTGAATCTACCAGTTACTTGAGAACATCAGAGTATGTTTCCTTTTTATCTCTTTTTTAAAAGATTCATTTATTTATTTGAGAGAGAAAGAGTGAATGCAAGCACAGGGGGAAGGCAGTGCAGGAGGGGGACGGTGGTAGGTCTTGAGCAAAGGGAGAGGGAAAGAAGCAGATTCCACTGAACACAGAGCCAAGGGGAGGCTTGATCCCAGGACCCTGAGATCACGATCCAAGTAGAAATTAGGTCAGATGCCCAACCGGCTTAGCTACCCAGATGCCCCTATTCTTTTTATTTCTTTCAAAACAACAACAACAACAAAAACAAAACTGTACAGAGGAGCTTCATGATTCAGTTTGGTCACAGACTGGAGCTTGAAAATAAGAAATCCATACCACCTTCTTTGTTTCTTTGGAGGCACTTTTCTCAAACATGACTCTCTGCTCTCCCTTAACTTCAGCTTACATGTGGCTTAGGTACCCCAAGCTTCACTTCTACTTAAGGCACCTCACAAATAAAATTGAGCTATGTCAATATTGTTTGTGTTTTTCTCTTTCTCTTGGAAAAGCTAATCACATGAGGTTGGAGGTAGCTGTGACATAGTAGAATGAATAACGGACCAAAAGTCAGAAGATCTCAGTTCAAGAACTAACTCAGATGCTCAATTAATCCCTAACCCCTCAAGACTCTTTCTTTTCCTATAAAATAAGAGTAATAAAAAAATTCAGAGGGAGTAGTCAGGATCACATCTGTACTAAAATTAGGAGGGTATTATAACACTGTTATAAAATGTAGGTATCATTGGGGTGCCTGGGTGGCTCAGTTGGTTAAGCAACTGCCTTCAGCTCAGATCATGATCCCGGAGACCGGCAATCGAGTCCCACATCCAGCTCCCTGCTCAGTGGGCAGCCTGCTTCTCCCTCTCTCACTTCCCTTGCTTGTGTTCTCTCTCTAGCTGTATTTGTCTCTGTCAAAGAAATAAATAAAATCTTTTAAAAAATGTATTTATTATTAATTGGAAACATCTTTTAGAGTCAGAAATGACATCTGGTCATAAGGCTAATTTAATGTAAATTACAAACATAAAAAAAAGGACGTTTTTCTTTCCCAACTTGAATATAACAGGACACAATTCAAAATATGCATTCATCACCTTAGAGTAAAATAGCTTCTGTTTTTTTAATGTAATTGTTCCACTTCCTTACTAGTAAGCAAAGCAGGAAAGGTATATAGAGGTCAGATGTAGCAAGCTAGATTGGTAAAAAAAAAAAAAAAAAAAAAATTATAAATAATTTCTGACATAACCAAGGGATTTGCTTCTCTGGAAGAACCTTTCAATCCCTAAAAAGTGAACTTGTTCAGAAGTTCAGATGTTCAGTTAAGTACCCCCAAAATTTGGCAGTTGATCCAAATGTTACTTGAACCTTTAAACCACATATAATTAGACTGGAAATCTTATTAAGACAGGATCACTGTCTGGTACTATTTCCACAAATTTTGCCTCTTCATATAGCCATAACAGAGGGCTAGAAACATATGTAAAAGTAATTGATGAAAATTGCCCACATTTTTGCACAAGAGGACAAGACTAAAGTTGGATCATGCTCATGTATAAGGTTCAAGTTGTTTTAAATGCATTCCCATGTGGCAGTTCAAAAGGGTGAAAAGTGAATGGTTCAGGTGATGGATTTCTCCTAAACTAAATTGTGAAAGCAGATTAAAACAGTCAAGTAAAGAAAACCACCAAATTCTTCACATCCTGTGGGGGAAAAAAAGAATCATCATTCCCTATTTAAAATCCAAATATATAGATATATTTGGATTTTAAATAGGGAATGATGATTCTTTTTTTCGATGATTCTTTTATATATATATATATATATATATATATATATATATATATATATATACACTTTTTGGTGATATTATATATATGTGTGTGTATATATATGTATATACACTCACATACTCTAGCATTATTTGTGTATTTATATATGTCTATATATGTAGATATAGATATATAGATGCAGATATAGATATCTATATTAGGAATACAAGTCTTCTTATAAGCTGATAAAGATCTGCTTAGTCAAAGATCATAAAATTCTTGAAAATATAAACTGTACTGTCTGTTAAAATATATCAACTAATTCAATTCATATGACCATTTAGCTGAGGATAACATGCTTGCAAATTAGGATATAAATTTAATTCTTCTCTCTTCCCAAATAGTTTTCTACAGTGTAACTACATTGTTGCTATCAGTGACTTCATTTTAAAACACACAAAGAATAACATGGCCTTCAAAAGCTTACCAAGTCCTCCCCATCCCTGTGTGAACTCTAAACCCTACCAACACCTCATTTCCTAAAGGGAAGAGAAAGAGGAAATAACATTTATTTTTTCTACCACTCCATACAATTCTAGTGTTATTTCATTCATCATCAGTGGATTTAAAAAATGCTGTGGTATTGTGCACATAAAAGAGAAATACTATTAAAATATCTGTGCAGTAAAGAACACAATATGAATACAGAGCCTACAACTTGAAGTCAAGCTCTATTTCCTATTCAAAGTGTATTTTGGTGTGTGTGTGCTTATGACATCTTACTTAACCCTTAGGAGGGGAGAGGTAGGGAAAAGAGGGACAAGGAATGAGAGAGGGAGAGAGTTCTATGCACTTTGTCCACCTAACCTGCTTGAATCAATGTATCAGTTAGTACGAGGTTCCCCTTTATGAAAAAATGCAACAAACAAAGAGGACTTCCAGGATTATGCACACACATGCACCAAACTGTAATTCTCTTCAATAAACAGTCCTGGATGGAGGTGGCAGTACCACACTCCTCAAATTTCTTCCTTTTTCTCTATAATGCTTGCTTCAGAGGTCTTGAGGTCACATACCTCCTTGGGATCCAACAATTCTCAGGAATTAAAATTTCTTCTTAAACATCTTTTTCCCATAAAAGAATATAAGTACTTATCTAATGATTCTCTTTTATTTCAAAAAGTTTTCTTTACAAGTCACATTTTCGGTGGAGCCTGGGTGGCTCAGTTGGTTGGGCGACTGCCTTCGGCTCAGGTCATGATCCCGGAGATCCAGGATCGAGCCCCACATCGGGCTCCCTGCTCGGCGGGAAGCCTGTTTCTCCCTCTCTCACCCCCCTTGCTTGTGTTCCCTCTCTGGCTGTGTTTCTCTCTGTCAAATAAATAAAATCTTTAAAAAAAAAAAAAAAACAAGTCACATTTTCAAGGTGCCATCCTCTATATTTTGATTACCACCTTATTAAATGATACTCCTTATTTAAGTTGGAAACTAAAAAATAGCTCATCTTGGAATACAGATTCAGTGGGTGTTACCAAGAGAGAGAAATGAAATCTATACTCTAATACTTCAGCGTCTTAGGCAGGCAGGTGGCAAACACTGTCTCTTAAAGAATTTATTTCTGAATCATTTTACACAACTTAGTCAAAATGTGGTATTTCTACAATAAATTTTAAAATTAGTACTTTTTCTTTTTAGGAAAAAAAAGTAGATGAAGAAATCCAAGCTCAGTTTTTCAAAATCATGTAAAACAACAACAATAATCATGAAACACAGAGAGAAATAACCTCACCCCATGTACCCTTTTATCTTCTATTTTTACTGGGTAAAGTACACATAGCCTTTGTCACTTTACTATATTATTTTATTTCTTATTTTGAATAATTGCTTCTCCCCGCAGAAGGCTCCAACTCAAGACCCAGAGATCAAGAGTCACAAGATCGTCGTCTGTCTGAGCCAGCCAGGTGCCCCACTTACCCCATGTAGTCTTAAAGCAGAAAGCTCACTCTACCTATAAGACTACTCACATGCTTGTAGAAATCCATGAAGGTATGTTCTTAAGGCATATTTCAAGTGAGCATTTGGCCCCAAATTTATGTGTAATACAAATCCTCCTCCATTAAATAATTCCTCAGTGTTATTTGAACAAAGTCTTTCACATATAGTTTATATTCATAAATTTTACTTAAGAATTCTTAGATACAGCGGTGCCTGGGTGCCTCAGTCCGTTAAGCATCTGATTCTTGAAATCAGCTCAGGTCATGATCTTAGGCTTGTAAGATCAAGCCCTGTATCATGTTCCATGACAATCATGGAGTCTGCTTTAAGATTCTCTCTCTCCTCTCCTTTTCCCCTCCCCCATCTTCATCTTCTCTAAAAAGAGAGAGAGAAAAAAAAAAGACTTCTTAGATACAGTTGGCTATCCCATTCTTAACACTAACAAAAAACGAACTGAAATTTGAGATAATGGATATAGAGCTAGAATGGACCCTTAAGAGAGTAGGAGAATGTCTCATCCGAAAGGTACATTTTTACTCATATGAACACCAAAAATAAAGAAATGACCTTCAGACCAAATGCCACTTTGATTTTCCAAGACGTCTAATGCTGTCCATCGTAGCATACACCAAATGCTATACTCAAGACCCTGCTTTAAGAGACTGTGTATTTCATTTATTTAATCATAGGTACAATTATTAAAATGATCGTCTCACCATAACATTTGCTCAATTATTTTAACTATATTGTTTAAAAAAAATTTTTTTTAAAGATTTCATTTATTTGACAGAGAGAAACACAGCCATTGAGGGAACACAAGCAGGGGGAGTGAGAGAGGGAGAAGCAGGCTTCCCGCCGAGCAGGGAGTCCAATGTGGGACTTGACCCCGGGTCTCCGGAATCATAACTTGAGCCGAAGGCGGTCACTTAACCAACTGAGCCACCCAGGCGCCCCTAAATTTTTTTTTTTTAATTTCCTTAACTTTTAAAGAACTTCTGAGGAAGGCATATAACCCTTGCCCACCTTCATTCCAAAACCTTTTTTCGTATTGAATTTAGCTAAAAAAGATTTTTAAAGTAGCTGAGAAATTTTATAACAAAGTGATGTTTTCATTTTCTAATTTTATTACTTGTCTTCTCTGCAGAATTCCTAGAAATCCTACTGGAATATAGGCCTTAAATTGACACCTGTTGGAGACAGTCAGCCCCACCAATTAACGGCCAATCTTTTTGCTGCTAAGTCCTGGCAGCAGACCTTTTCTATGGAAAAGAGCCTCCGAAACATGAACTGCTTTTGCCTCAGCGGGCAAGAGAAATGAGCCTCTATATTAGCAGAAAGACAATATTAAACAGCTGCTCACAAGTCTCTCTCCAAAAGCACTTGATTTCTATAATAAACAGAATTAAATTGTGTCCGTTTCTGGTCCTAAACAACAGGGCTGGGCTTTCAACTGTAGACCAGGCACATAAAACCTCACTGTAAAATCCAGCCTTTATCATAAATAGGATAGTCTAGGGAAATTCCAGATTGAAATTGTAAGCCAGAGCTTATTAACCAACTGCTTTAAAAGGACATAGGCAAGTTTTGTTTTAATTATTTTTTTATCTTTATTCCTGGAAACTAAATTAAAAAAAAAAACAAAAAAACTTTTTTTGTGTTTCTTGACAGGACAACAGGGTTTTCCTTTTTTTAATTTTTTTTTCCATCCTAATTTGGGGGATGAAGATAAAATTAAAATTAAAATTGCCACTCTTGTTTAAATGCCAACACATGTCATTTGCGCCAAAATGGCTTTATCTGTGTACCAGCCCCATCAATTAAAATCCACAAATATAAGGGACTGGGAGATTTAGTGCTTTGCCTGCTGAGTAGCCACTGAACAGAGAATTTCTTCTCTTTCATATATAATCCCTACTGATGACACGAGTACACAAAAGGCCTAGTGAGAACAGCTGGATTGTTTCCAGGCTCCTTACACCTCCCCAGATTCTTGGAGGCTCTGTTGTTGCTTTGCTCTGTGTGCCCTGAAGACTTCAGAAGTGAGCTCTTGGATCTATCCACCAAGGACATGATTTCCTTTGGTCTATTTATTTTAAGTACTACCTCTTCAAATAGTTGAACAAAAAAAAGCACTAGAAAGCAGAGGAAATGAAGGTAGAAAGCCCTTAAGAAATATTTGAATGGCAACAGGCTTGAAGGGTAGACATTTTGGAAGGTCTGTCTATTGACTTTGTTTTTTTTCCCTCTTCAGCTGTGAATAGATTCTACCCTGAACTGCAAAATACAATCGTAATTTAAGCTTATAAACCTGTACAAGCTCTATGCCTCAGATTCTTAATTCAGATATGAGAGCCTGATAAAGAAGGATAGCCTCCTGAATGAGATCCTGGCCATTCTAAGACAAGCACCACACTGCAAAATGGCCAGTTTGTTAACTGGGCCATCTGAACAAATGAAAAGATTATCTTTGACATGATCCAGTTGCTTAAATACTTAAAAACAAATTGTCTGCCGTGCTGCCAAATTCACTCAAAATGTGCCCAATTCAGTTAGTAACAGGCTTGATTAGCAATGAGAAGACATTGTAGCAAATATTTATAAAAGTATATTTTTAAAAACATAAATTTACTCTCATAAAATACATATGCATGACTGGAAGACAAAAAACAATTCCTAAATGCCAGGACTTTCCAGATCACTGAGCAAAGAATAAAAATAGTAACTTCCGATTATTGAAAATCATTTTAAATAAGTATTAAATAATGTTCCAAAAGTCATACGTGTGCTATATACTCTTTCATATTATTTAGTGAAATTGTACATTTTCTCTAGCTATTAGATTTATGAGTAGAAATTGAAAACAATCCTATAATATTATTTCAAAAGGTCCAATTGGGTGACATTGAGAGTCTCCTAATCTATTTTTTTCTACAGTAAAGATAGTTGGAAAATGAATAATTTATCTCATCAAGTAAGTATACAAGTGAAAGACAGTCTGAAAACGTACATACTGAAAGTTCTAAAAAAATATATTCCACTTAATTAATTCTATATCACACATATACACACATATGTATGCATATATCAGCTGTTCTTCCCATTATTTGTTCTTTGAATTTTATTATGTTTAGGAAACATACTATAAATAAATAGACACAGAAGGAAGAACATTTGTATTATTTATTTGTCTATAAGTATCTGTACACGCGCCCATGACTCATGTATATTTCAGTCAAAATGCAAACAATAGAACCCATTCTAGCTGATTTGGTAGAAAATGAATTTATTAGTGAGGAGGTAGCCCCCCAGATTATCTGTCATCATGCTCAGAAGCTACAGAGTCAGAGACATTTCCCAGAAAATTATTAGAGGCTGGTCATGGACATAGGCATTAGGGACCTTGCTACCTAGGCTCCAAAAAACTGAAATCTCTTCAGCAGGCTCTGTCACAACTGCCTCTCAGTACCTCCTTCTTCATGTCACTCTCTTCCCAACAGAATCCTTGAGTGGTGTGTCTAGGGAGGGTAGAATAAATAAAAAATAGCCCCTACTACCAATTTCTTGACCTCCCAGCATCACCAGATAATTTTCCTTCCATATTTAAATTTCAAACAAGAGAATGCCTCAGCCTAATATAGTGCAACTATACTTCATACATATGAAAATACAAACACCCACATTCTAAAGCCTCATAGTTTTCTGCATCCAGTTCCAAATTTAAGATAGACATGTTGATTTGGTGCATTCCCTCCTCACTGAAAACAAGACTGAGCCCATTCAATACTGGCCTAATTACTGACTTTTTTAGCTAGATCAACTTTTGTATCCTCTTCACAATGAGAACCTTTAGTTTATCTTTCACATGGGAAACAATCTCATGCCCTAAGTACATTTTGTTATCCATCTAAATAGGTCCTCCTTAATATACCTTGTCAGCAGTCCTTCACTCTTGCTTCTTCTAAATTTAACACCATGCCAATCCAGCTGAATTACTGATCAGTGTCCATGAATGGGTGTAGAAGGTATGTCAGTTCTTATTTCCTTCTAATGAAAGGACAATGAAAGGTATTGCTCAAAATTCTTCCCTTTGGGATATTAATTCCTCTACACTGTCTCTTAGGAACAACCTTGAATACTGTTCTAACATTGCAAAAGTCCATATTTCTAATATACCATGCAAGGTGATCTATAAATCAAAGCCAGTTCAGCTTTATCCTTCTATGTTAATTACTAATTGGGAACTTCTTACTAAAGGGATCATAGGTATAAAATAATAGAATGAATGAATTCATCTGTTGATGGAGGGTTACTGAACGTGCCCAAATTTATGACTTGGAACATCATGTAACACCAAAAACATAACAGCAGCTCCTCTTCCAAATCAAACGCAAAAGATTTTTCTAATTGGCAGACCCTTCTAACTCCATGGTCTGAGTTGCAAGAGAGGCTGGGAAAGTAAATATCTGGTATTTTCCTTGAGGATACAGGACTTATAAGAAAGAAAATACCCCTAAACATGAAAAGGAATGTTCAAAATGCGGTGTATACCCACTAAGTATGAAAAATAATCATTGCAGTATACCCATAAATCCTAGATGCAAATAGAATTGTCATCCTTATTGAAGATATTGGAGACAAGGAATCAAATAAGAGCATATTACATACTTTTGTGTAGAAGATAATGGTAGACAAAACAAAACAAAACAAAAACCAAATTGTCTAATCTAGATTATACTCTCAAAAGAAGTTCAAAAAATCTACCAGGAAAGAGTAATTCATTTATCCATGCTATTTATTTACAGCATGCGACATGATGACTTCATTGCTAAGCACTAAAGTTAGAATGTTGCTTTCATTCCAGAGGGAAAGCTTGAAGAATCATATAATTTGAAGTCAGACAGAACTTTATGATACAGACCCACAAAGCATTGCCAAATATGAAGCTAGTCCCAGCAAATGAAGCAAGTCTGTTGCTCACTGAAAAGAAGTGAGCAGAGACAGCAAAATTAGAGATAAAAAACTTGATTCAAAAGAAGAGAGAATTTTGATGTCATTATAATATTTGTCCATAAATTCAATGAGCTATATCGAGTGACCCTAATTTCTAAACCATTTACTAATAATAATTAAAGAACTTAAGAAGATTTCTTGGTTCTTTCTGTCTATAATGTTTACTAGGCACTGCTTTTGCATTGGCTAATAACCAGAAAAGATGAAAGAGTGAATAAAATGAAAATGACAGAGTCATTAATTTTTGGTCAACAAATTCCAAGTTGATAAGTTATTTCCAGATCAGACTTCCAGTCAGGTTGTAAAATGTTTTTCTGGCTAAAGTTTTTTTAAAAGACAGTGTATCAAGACACTGCATTTTTTTTAATTTTTTTATTTTATTTTATTGCATTTATTTTATTTTATTTTATTATTTTATTTTATTTGTTTGCTTGGGAACATTTTTTAAATCAATTATATTGAATATAACTGACAAACTACAGAAAGCACCAATTCTGCATAGATTTTTTTCAAAGATATTTATTTATTTATGTATTTTGAGAGAGCTCACACATGAGCACTAGCCAGGGAACAGGGACAGGGACAAGAAGGGGGGGGACAGGGACAAGAAGGCTCCCCGCTGAGCAAGGAGCCCCATGCAGTTGGAGCTTGATCCCAAGATCCTGAGATCATGACCTGAGCTGAAGGCAGACACTTAACCCACTGAGCCACCCAAGTGTCCCCTAAGTGAAAAGTTCTATGTGTTTTGGCAAATGAACACAGGCATGTAACCACCACTACCATCAAGATATAGAACACAGTCATCACCAGAAAGTGATGATTTTGTTTTCCTTTCCATTCTCCATCCCTCCTTCTGCCTCCTCACCATCATTTATTTTTGACTTAAAAAAACCGTAACATTTGAATTTTAAACATTTTAATCTAAAAAAAAAAAATCTAACATTTGTATTCTAAACTTCTAGATGGACATTTCCTTGTCTCTGCTTCTCTCTAGCCTCCTGAATTTTCTTCTAACGGCTAACAACAAACTTCACAACATTAAACTCATTCTGCATTTGGCCAGATTTCATTATGTATGCCTGTGGTGCAATGTTGTTAAATTGTAGGTGTTTGTTTCTTTTTTCCTGTCATAGGAAAAAAAAATCACTTAAATCTCTATATCCCTGTATTTCAAATATTATTGAGAATTTACTTTGTGCCAGGCATATATTTAGCACCAGGGTCAAAAATATGGTGCTAAGAAGACTACACAATGTTCCTTCCTTCGTGGATATTACAATCTAAGTAGGCTGAATAAATTCACTATAAACTAGACCCAATATTCTATTGCCTTCTCTTGTATATCATGTACAATTTTAACACCAAAAAATGTTTTAGCTATACAAAACCTTGGTATGTTTGATAGGCATATAATTAAATCTATGCAATCAATAAGTACTTATATAATAATATTTTGCATATTGAATTATTGAATTTTTCATTTATTGACTTCATTCAGTATTTGGTTGGTTTAAAGAATATATGATCTGTATACATACGCACAAGAAGTGTTGAAAAGTAGTTTTAAGAGCCTTTTCTTTCATTAGAACTAATTAATAAAATACATTATGTGGCAGCAAAACTCATCCACCAGTATCTCGCTTCATTTAATTCCCTATACCTGCCAACTTCCTTATCAATTTGATGGGTGAAAAGATTTTTAAACTCTTCTGTTATTTCCCATAATATTCTGACACTTAAAATAAAAAACTTCTAAAGACTCAACTTCATTATAAATGTCTTTCTTCTCTGAGTCAAAAAAAAATTCAAAATCAATTCTACAACAAAATATAGAGGTAGCTTCACTGAACATGTGCAAGCCAAGGAGCAAAACAGGCACAATCTGTATAATATGTTACTCGATGAAATAGAAATGGATGAAAAACTGAATGAAAAAAATATACAAGCAGAGATGGAATACAGCCAAAGAGCTAGTAAATGGAAAGCTGTAATTAAGCAGGTACCTAGTGGATTAGAGGAAATTAGACTGCTGCTGCTGTGTTTCTGCTGCCAACACAGAATGCTTTTTAACTCAAAATAGTCAACAGCCTACCAAGAGGACTGTAATTATATATTTTTAATTTTATTTCACAGGGTATGATTGCAGGCAAGATAGAATCAACAAAAATTGAGAAAACTGCCTACTATCAATGATATTAAGTTTGATAAGTACATCTATGTGAGAAGAGTTATTAAATTTTAACTTTCAAAAGTTAGATTGCTTATTTATTCTAATTTCAGTCATGTGATATTCAGTCAAAGCCTCCCAAATAAAAATCAAAAGGTAAATATGTGAAGAATTTCATTGCCAGCATCCTGCGCAAGAAACATCTGGCATCATAATCCTAAAATAACATATATAAAGAGTAAATTCCTTGAGCTGAATAAATAAATTCAAAGCATTTCAGGCTAGAGCATCTACATTTCGAATTCACTCAGTTTCCTTAGGAACTCTGATTGGGGACCAGCTCTCAGGGAAATTATAAATCCTAAAAGTGTTTGGACTTGTCTATTAGCTCTGTCTTCCCTTCATGCACTGTCTTATTCATGCCACCCCCCATTGTGTCTATAACTCCCTTTCAGTTATCTACTCCCCATGGGCTCTCCCAACATGAGTTCCCCACAGTACTCCCCAAAGTAGCTCCAGTTTACTAGTTTTAATGTCAGAAACAAACCTGAACATTTAAACCGTCTTTATGTGCTACTCCTTCTCAGAAAACATCCATTCCAGCAAGTGGTATGATAACTGCAAATTAAATGGTAAAGGATAACTATGGAAAAGACTGTAGGAGATTGAAAAGAAAATTCCAGAAATCAATGCGTTGTCTAGTAATCTCTGGCCCCCAGATTATGGTATAGATCTGCTTGCTTCCTTTTCCAAGGATACCATCAATTTTAACATGAGGACTTGTGACTTGCTCTAATTCAATCAACTAAGTTGCTATTGAACACTTAAAATTATATAATTTTAGATTTGGAAAGGACTTTGGAGCTGATTTTAGCTAAATATTTTCATTTAAAGTATGATGATATTGAATCCTTGAGATATAAAGCAATTTGCATATGATAGCACAAGTTAAGGCTCATTGTCTTCCAATTTTCAGAGTAGCCCCTTTCCTTGAGAACAATGAAAATGGGAATAATGAATTGTTTCATGCTGGTCAATTCAGGGAAATGAAAATGATTATTGAACACATATTTTTATTCATTTAAAAGCAAAATAATTTTATTAAGACTATGAAGAAAAACATATGTTCTGCACATCATATGGTTAACAGAGGGTATTTCTGAGAGAGATAACTAGAACATTTCACTTTCTATGTTGTGTAGAAAACCAGAATATCCCAAAGTTGTGCAGCCTGCCAGAGTTACCCTTCGTTAGTATCTTCACAAAATCAACTCAAGCTTCCATTCTGTGTAACACGAGAGGATGTTCATCCCTCCTCTCACTATTTTTGAACCTTCCTGAGATGCCATACATAAGGGTCACAAAGAAGGAACCTATAGACTTGCCCAGACACTTTATTTTAAATCCCTACTCCTGATTCAATTTCCAATTGTTCAGTAAAACTCTTGCTGCCACAATTTGCTTGGGCTTTCTTTGTGTCATTTCATCCCAAAATTTTATTTAATTTTTACCAAATGCCTAGCACTGGTATAAGAACTTTATATGCATTGACTAATTGATTTAAAGGTCTGTGGTTTAAGGACACTTTACACCCATTTTGGAGCAAAGGCAAATGAAGCACGGAGAGGCTGGTAGTTCTGTTGCAAGCCAGGAGTTGAACCAAAGTAAGTCTGGCTACAAAGGCTACATTCTCAAACACGTCTGTACTGCTTCTACTTCATTTCCCAAAGTACAACCAACATAACGCTTTTGTGCAAATCTTCAACCAAATCCATGGTATACTGGAGCATAATTACTGCAGCACAAAAAATAATAAAGATTAAAAATCGAATGACAGCCATTTTCTTTCTAAATTCCTAGCCTTCTCTGCCACAAAGAATCTCTTACTCACTTTCTTTTCTTTGTTCCCCAATTTCTCACATTCTTATTCCTCTTTTAAGGCAATCTTTTCCCATTTTTGTCTCTTGCCTTGATTCTTTGAGGCAAACCAGTGTTCTCTCTTGAGACTTTAATAGACAAATGACAACTCACATGTCATCTTATTGTTTTGAATAACAAGTATTTCTTTTTTTGTCCCCTCTCCACAGTAGCCTGAGTTTTGACCTTCATAATAAAAAATCTATTATTCTGAGTTTCCTTTTTGAAAAATTCAGCTTTTAAAAAATTCTACTTTTCGGGTGCCTGGGTGGCTCAGTTGGTTAAGCGACTGCCTTCAGCTCAGGTCATGATCCCGGAGACCCAGGTTCGAGTCCCACATCGGGCTCCCTGCTCAGCGGGAGGCCTGCTTCTCCCTCTCTCACTCCCCCTGCTTGTGTTCCCTCTCTCGCTGTGTTTCTCTCTGTCAAATAAATAAAATCTTAAAAAAAAAAATTCTACTTTTCTTTGTAAAATGAGAATGGGAATATAGTTCAATTTTGGTTGACAGTCTTCTTCCCATTGCATGTGTTTTACAAAAAGAACAGGTTGTTTTGCAATTAGAAAAAAATTATTCTAAAGTTACAAAGTTTGATTTATACTTAATTCTTTAAAGTGTCAATATGAAAAGTGACAGTTTTCTAGACACTAAAATATAATACAGTGATACATTTGAGAACTTGAAAAGTAACAGGTCCTTTCTACATTTTCTTCCTGGATATAAATGAAGAACTCTATCAAAAACCAAATGAACTTATGTCTGTTAAGGATATTAGGATAGTCATGAAGAATCAGAAAAACAAACAAACAAAAAGTTACTTATGTGAATTATTTAAATGCAATGATTAGTTGGGGCGCCTGTGTGGCTCAGTTGTCAAGTGTCTGCCTTTGGCTCAGGTTATAATCCCGGAGTCCAGGGATGGAGATCCGCATTGGGCTCCCTGCTCAGAGAGAAGCCTGATTCTCTCATTCTCATTCCCCCTACTTCTGTTCCCTGTCTAGTTGTGTCTCTATCTGTTAAATAAGTAAATAAAATCTTTTTTAAAAATACAATAATTAGAAAGTGTCTATTATGCAATCATTTGACCTATTAAAAATTTATTATCTATAATTATTTAAGAATTTTTCACTTCTTGATCACTAACTTAAAATTTGATAAAAACTAAAAACTCCTAAAGGAAAAAATACACATACACATATACGAAAATAATTTTCTATAAAATAATAGGAAGTTGACCCTTTTCAGGAGTCAGAAGTCTACTTATCTCTACTTTTTGAATTCTATAGTGCTATGTTGAAATTATTTTTACATGTATATCATAGTTTATTAATCTTACTTTTAGTACTGAATATCTTTTTCTAAATTTAAAATATATTGCCATATTTAATCAGATTAAAGTTGCCTTCAATTGTGACATGCCTCATTATTTTATGTTTCATAAAGAAAAAATCATCCAATTTTAACTGGAGGATAGCACTGATGGTAAGACGCCTCCAGGCTGGTATCAGAGATATTAAAAGTGTTTCAAAAAGTGCATCTGAGCATCAGTGAATTCTGGTATTCTGTTTTTATTTTAGATATGAAATTTGCCTTTATTTCACATAAATGAATATATGAATAAGAAGTCTTAGAATCTTTGCCATTTTTGTCTATTATT
The DNA here is from genome assembly GCA_004023965.1 of Spilogale gracilis. Classification (NCBI taxonomy): domain Eukaryota; kingdom Metazoa; phylum Chordata; class Mammalia; order Carnivora; family Mephitidae; genus Spilogale; species Spilogale gracilis. Next base: position 60,289 of record PITA01010430.1, read on the forward strand.
TTCCAAGAACTAAATTCATTTTCGTTCAAAAATTTATATCCTTGTACCTGACTTTCCTGTAAACCTTTTATTTCCAAAAGATTATTTTAGCAAGTCTTTATACTGCAAGCTTCCAACCTTCTTGCTTAAAATGGTGTCTCACAACCTGAGCCTGCCCACTGTAGTATAGTATACAATGGGACAGAGGTCAAGAAGCCTTCAATTTCTAGAATCAGTCATCTCTATTCTCCTATTACTCAGATGTTGAAGTTTACCTTCTATTATATTTCAGTTGATTGTCTTTGGAGTCCAGAACTGAGATGTTTGCCAGATCACGCCTACTCCTTGTGATTTTTTGGTTTGGTCTCCATTATCAACATTATGTTGATATAAGTCTTCTGAACCTTTCATCCAAGCCTTTGCTTCAAATCAGTTCTAACACTACCCTTCTGACCTACCTCTGCCAGAAGTATCAATAATGCTGACATTAACCTATAAGCCTGGCAAGGTTTTCCATCTGGAATGTGGTTTTGGGATCAGATGGCTCTTCCTTCCCATTTCTTCAGAAGCTGCATTTAATATTATCTTCATTGACATAAACTAAGACTCAAAAGTCAGTGAATCAGGATGACTGGCGGCTCAGTCTTTTAAGTGCTACCTTCAGCTCAAGTCATGATCCCAGAGTCCTGGGATCAAGCCCCATGTCAGTCTCCCTGCTCAGCAAAGAGCCTGCTTCTCCCTCTCCCTCTGTCTGCAGCTCTGCTCTCTCTCTATCTCTCTGTCAAATAAATAAATAAAATCTTAAAAAAATAGTCAGTGAATCAAGAGAAGGCTGGAAAAGTTTAAACATTAGACATTAAGGTACAGAAAGCACTTGGCCATACCAACCTCCTGCTAGTATCCAGAGAGAAATCACAGGTGGGAACGTTGGCAGGAGTTAGGCTAAATTATTTGTGTTTTAATACCTTTAATTTGCCAAGTGCTCAGGAAGCCACTTGACTGAGGTATATCCAATCATCAGATGTGCAAATAAAAGAAAAAAATTATTTCAATCTGAAGTATCTTTGAACAAAGAAGAACAATTAATTCATTAAATAATAACTTTAAATGTAGTTTAGAACTGGAAAATATTATACAGGATTTGGGCACTAGCTTTTTGTACTAAATACTTCAATAATGGTTAAGGAATTTTGACATATCCATGCAAAACTAAAATTCACAAATGATAAGCAAATTCACAGATGTAAAAAGGTTTCCAAAGTATTAGCAGTTACTTGGACAATTAAATATAGGACAAATATAATTTTCCACATTATGATATTTCCACATTATGATAATAGAAACATACTAAGAATTCTAAACGTGGGGCACCCAGGTCACTCAGTCAGTTAAGCGGTCAGCTCTTGATTTCAGCTCAGGTCATGATCTCAGGGCCTTGAGATGGAGACCCACATCAGGCTCCAGGCTCAGTGGAGAGTCTGTTTGGATTTTTACTCTCTGTCCCCCTCTACCCCCTCCTCCTTTCTCATGCTCTTTTTCTCTCTCAAATAAATAAATTTTTAAAAAAAATTTAAACATTGAAATATGTCAATGCCAATACAGAATTTTTGTATATGTTAGATCATTGACTTATATTACTATACTTCAGGTTTTGTATACATGTGTGTGCTTTAACAGTTTTCTAAATCACAGTAGTACTTGTCAGTTTTATATATATATATAATATATGTACATATATGTATATATGCAGTGTATCTTCCTTATATATGTACATGTATATATGCAGTCTATCTTTCTTGTTCATAGATTTCATATTTGTGAATTTATTTACTTGCTATAATTTATTTGTAAACCAAAATAAATATTCGTGGTACTTTTGCTGTCATTTGCAATCATACTCATGCACAGAGCAGCAAAAAATTTCAGCTGCCAGACATTCACATTCCCAGCAGAAATTAAACGAGGTGACACTTTGTCGTCTTGTTTTAGCTCTCATACAGTTAATGTGTCCTTGCTGTTTATTTAGCACCACACTTTTTTGCATTTTTGTGGTTTTTGCTGGTGGGTCTTCTTTTTAAAATGTCCCCTAAGCGTATTGCCAAAGTGTGGTTAATGTTCCTAAGGGCAAGAAGGTTGCGATGTGCCCTACAGAGCAAATACTTGTACTAGACAAGCTTCATTCAAGAGTAAGTTATGGTACTGTTGGCCTTAAGTTCAATGTTAATGAAGCAACAGTGTATGCTAAATAGGATGTCTTTAAACATAAACACAAATAAAAAGAGGTTATATATTTATCAGCTGATGAAAATATGACCAATGTCTCAGAGGAACCTAGTTCCATATTTTTCCCTAGGTGCAATGCTTAGTATTCACTAATTCAGTGTTCCAGGAGACTTTATAGAACATAACTACCACAAATAACAAGAATTGGCTGTATAAATATGGAATGCCAAATTCAAAGGTCATTGCTTTTCTTTAGTTTTCCATTATTCAATGCTTCTTCTTATTGATGTAGGAGATTCTCCCATTGTTTAAGCCTTGGTTGGAGTGTAAGTTGCCAACCTAAGAGAATCAGATATTGTCTGTTCAAAAACTTGGTAGTAAGAGTACAATCACCTGACTTAGGTTCAGACAATTGAGCTAGGATACTGAACACTGAGTTAAGTTGTGAAGGCAAAGCATGGTTTTTAATGTATTCTCAGAGGACAATTTTCAGCAGCAACCATATTTGGTTATGGAGACGAGACAACTTTGCAATTTATCTAGAGTTAGGAATCTTGATGTAATGTTTCCTTGCTTCCTGTCCATTTTCTTTTTTTTTTTTTTTTAAGATTTTATTTATTTATTTGACAGAGAGAGATCACAAGTAGGCAGAGAGGCAGGCAGAGAGAGAGGAGGAAGCAGGATGCCTGCCGAGCAGAGAGCCCAATGTGGGCCTTGGTCCTAGGACCCTGAGATCATGACCTGAGCCGAAGGCAGAGGCTTCGACCCACTGAGCCACCCAGGCACCCTCCTGTACATTTTTTGCGACTGATTCACCAGTCTTTCCCATCCAGTCTGTGAGTGATGGTCTGATATACTTCCAATAAATTCATTTTCTGATGAGTTAGCCAGCTTGTTTTTCTAGTTTGCAACCCAGAATTCAGACTGATATAACCACCAAATGTCAAGTGTTATGCCAAAACTGTCAAATTATATTGAAAATCTATATGAACTTGGGATTATTTTAGAAAATATGAAACATATATGAAGTAAGTGTATTTCCCTTAGAGGCTTTATCACTGTATGTTTACTCTTTATCTAATATTTAATCTAAATTATAGTGGAGAGAACCAGAATTTTTTAAAGATGTTTAAGATATTTTACAAGATTAATATATATTCAATAAAACTATTAAAATCTATATTAAATGCTTAAAGTAACCTCAAATTTGGATCTAGTTGTTAAATCATTTTATTGATAATCAATTTAATTTTAGAAGACATTTCAAGATTTTTTTTACCTTTCTACAATCTTCTGAACCTTAGGGTTTGACATTTTCTCCTGAAAAAATATCTTGTAATTATAAAGCACAATGTATTGCTTTCAATTCCATCAAAATGTGTAAAAATATATCTTACTAGAAGTTAAAAGTTAATAAAGCCAAACAACTGTTCTATAGATGTTTCTTATTTATATAAGTTTAAATAACTTGACAAATCCTGTATATTGACTAGCCAGAGATAATTCAGTGTTTATAGGGTGATTTTCCCCGCATAAGGTATGAAGCCTTTTGCTTACATTCTCTTTCACATTAGCTGCATATTAAGTATCTAAAGCCACTAAAAGCATGCAACCTTTAGTTAATTCTTCCATTTTATAAACTATTCAGTGACATGGTGCTTTGGGGTTTGTTTATTTCATTTTCACATTGCAGAAGTGTTGAATAATAAAACTGTTTTCAAATATTATATTACCCAAACATTATTTAGATATACTTGCAATTTTTCTCACTTCCTAAAAAAGATGGTTCTTGTGAGATAGAAAAGAACCAAGAGAGAATTCTCAATATTTTAGACTGAAGGAGTTGGCAAAAAGAACAGAAGCAGGAAGGTCACTCTGACTTCTACCGCGCCTCATACTTTGTCCCTGAAACAGGCCATAAAACCTTCAACTGAGACACATACACAGAGAAAAGGAGCATCCCTCTTTACAAAGACAAGGGGACACCAAGAAGAATCCTAACAAACAGGTCTATGTAAGTTTCCTCCAGTTTACTCCAATTGCCTCATACTTCTTAACTTATATTTCTCCACAGATGTGCACTTCTCATCAAACCTAGCATGAAATGCTCAGATCTAACTTTTCTGGGCCTTCATTTTCTTATGAAGTCTTCTATGTCACATAAAATCTGTATCAGATATATTTGTATGCTTTTCTCCGGTTGATCTGTTTTTGTCCATTTAATTTTCAGACCCATCTGGGAACTCATAAGGTCAAGGAAAACTTTTTCTCCCCCTGCACTGTTGATGAATAAAGCTTGCATCGAACCACATGGAGATCATTAGTGGTATCCTGAACTGCAGAAACACAAAATGCTATGAGGACATCTTCTCTCTGGGGACTGTGAGGTGACTTCCAGGGAAAGGGTTGTCTTCTATGAAGCAGGAAGCCAGAAACCACCCATTTCCTAGGATTATGCAGCAAGAAATCCCTTTCCATCCATAACAAAGGAAGCATGACAAACAAAATGATCTGTTTGTCTCTCTATCCTCTAACTCTTCTGACAGCCAAATATGGGATCACTAACTTCACCACACAGAGCAGGCCCTGCTCCCAGTTCATCTTCTCAGAGCTAACCAAGTTCTCCCATTTGTGAAAAACTAAAAATCTATTAGATATTAGACTAAATGGCAATGGAACTAAATCATCAGGACATGTTGCAGGTAGAGTGTAAGAGTGTAGTAATTTCTGGGTTGATTGAGTAAACAAATCAAAATCACTCAAAGTACTTTATGATTTACATAGGCTTTTTGTTCAAAAACAAGTTATGTCGATGTCACCAAGCATAAAGCATGGCTTATGAGTAGATGCTTCATAAATGTGTTACTGAAACCTTGTTTCATTTAGTATGTGGATAGCTGTGGTGGACTTCAGTTTTACTCGCCCATTTCACTGTTTTGATGCTCTGTGGTTCACTCCTAGTCTAATAGGTCTGGAGTACAGACTATCTCTTAATATTTCTGGGATCTTAAGTCACATGCATTGAACACCATCTCTATGATTTACTTCTTCATATGGTGGGATTCATATCCTATTACCCATCATTTAGATCAATTGGCCCCCAAACACTCATCTTTTTAATAATACCACTAAGGAGGTAGGGAAAGGCATATTCATCACCATTTGATGCTGGAAAATTGAGGAAAATCTTATTAGCATTGTATTGAAAATCAAAAAAGAGTGTTTTTTGTTTGTTTTGTTCATGCTGATGCAATTTGTTTCCAATTCAAAGGATAAAAATATTGTGCTTACTTATAAGATTACAAGAGATCAGATCATAAGATGAACTGTGAAGATAATGTAGGTTAAACTTCAGGGCTCTCACTAGACCACACTTCTCCTAAGGTACTGGGAGGGGGCCCACTAGCCGTGTGGTAATAATTTTGTACTTTATTTCTTGCAAAGGGCTCCCAAAATTTTATAAGCTTCAAACACCACAAAATCGATAACCATCCTGCCTAGAAGTCATCTGTTGGATGTACCCAGAGCAAAACAAACCTAGTCACGTAACACTAAGTATCACTAATTAGTATTTATTGAATAAATAAGTCCTCACAATAGACACTTTTAAAAATATATATAATATTTATTTTTGTTTAATATACAAAATAGTATTTTTGAAGAGGAAATAAAAGAATGACATTTATTATGATCAAAATGAGAACCAAACCTGTAGGTTTATATCACTTTCTAACCACTCTCAAAATTATCTTAGCACGATTGTCTCATTTTATCCTATTAGTTCTTTCTGAAGCTAACAATATATAGGGCTATGTGTTATGTGTTAACAATATATAGGGTTTTATGTTTTAGTGTACTAAGGCATCAATAATAAAATTTTTGATATTAGATCTTAGGAAGACTATTTAAATTGGCATTTCTCTATGTGATCTTGATCTTAGTTTTTGTTTATCTCTAAACGAATCCAGTAATATGAATACGTATATGTTTGTCACTGTTCCTGCAAAGCATAGTAACTCATTTCATGGGATCCTTTCATTTTGAGACTGAAGATGTGAAACTTTCATCTACCAGTTCTGTCTGTAGTATCTTGTCAGTCTTTGATATGCTCACCAATCCTCCCCTGACCATCCTATAATTTTAAAAAGTGGTCACTAGGACTAAGACAGAGCTACACTAAATATTGTTCAGCTTCAGGACAAATTAGACAAACTAAAATGAGTTTAAAAAAAAAAAGTGTTTGTGGTTTTTCTGTGTGTAAATTCAATCTCTTTTTTCACATTTTCCCAAACCGAAAATAAGTAGATTCAGCTTCATTCTGGCTCTTTTTCCAAGTATCGTCTGTTTCCACATCTGGGTTTTTTCCTCCTCAATTCCACAGTTGTTAAATGAGGTAGGATTGTAAACTCAAAATGAAGAAAATTTAATTCTTGTTTTTTTGTGAAGCTCTGGTTCTGATAAGCAAACATCCCATCCACATAGGGAATTAAATGTGTATCAAGTGTGTGTATGATGGGGGCCTTTTCTCTTCAGTTATATTTTATTGCTTCACCTATTGACTTAAACATATTAATTCTCATGCATTTAATTTCTTGCACAGATGAGAGCATTTGGTTGAAAAGAGCGAAATTAAAAACTCCTCAAACACATAAATTATAATGATGCCAGTCTCTCTCACTTTTTTCTCTCTCACCCCACCATTTCTTTCAAAGCCCAAGAAACTAGAAAGAGAAAGAAAATGTTATTGATAAGAAATACAGCATGCACAGGCTGTCCCTTTGTCTTTAAAGAACATGAGACAGAAGCAAGAAATAAGTTTCCTACTAGTCCCTATAGACCAAAGTGATGAATAAAGCCCAGATACTTCCTTTGTGTATAATATTACAGCATTTCTGGCTCTCAGTTCAACTTTCTTTTTGACTATGCACAGAATCGAAGTTTCCTTGGTTATTATTCAAATTGTAAAAATATTCTAAAATTAAAAAAAAAAAAAGATCCAGGGGTGCCTGGGTGTCTCAGTCCTTAAGCATCTGCATTCGGCTCAGGTCATGATCCCAGGGTCCTGGTATGGAACCCCAGGTGGTCGGGCTCCCTGCTCAGCGGGGAGCCTGCTTCTCCCTCTCCCACTCCCTTTGCTTGTGTTCCCTCTCTCCATGTGTCTCTGTCAAATAAATAAATAAAATCTTAAAAAAAAAAAGGAGAGAGAAAAGAATATTCTGATTGCTCATCAAATATATTATTGGTCATTTTTATTTTCATAGATAACTATATATTGCAAATGACCACACTTGTAAATCTCTGATCTTTCTGGCTCTTTGTCTGGCAATGTGTCTTTCTCTTCTTTCTGCAAAATCACTTAGAAATTTTAGTTTAGAAAACTAAATTTGCTCAAAGCAGCAAAAAAGATATTGGTAGAGATGGGCATATAAGATATGTCATCTAAGTTATGAAACTTAATAAATACATCAAAACTTAGTAGGGAGAAGCCTTGAGTCAGCTATCCTGGCAATTTACATCACATTACCCACAATGCCCAGTACTTGAAATAGTTTTAAGAAGTCGTGATTACATAGGAAAGAATGAAAGAGAACCCTAAAAAATGTCCAGTGTAAATTGTTGAATCAAATTTGTGGTAATCACCTATTAAGTTGTGCTGGCAAATGCTTTTTCCATGCTGTTTGTAAATAAATTTTAAAAAGAATATGAAACAAAGGTAATTTTGTCACACAATAAGGGATTGCATTTTAGTGCAAAAGCAGGTCTCTACAGGGCCATCAGACAGCTTCCTGGAGTGGAATAATTAAGTTTGAGATTGCTGAAGGAGACTGCAATGGTATTTTAGTTTATAGCCTCAAAGCTAAGGGGACCCATTAAAATGAAATAAGTGAAATTGTGCCAGTTCCTTGTAGGCCAAGTACCTGAGTGATGTCACCATCATCAAGGCAACGTACTTAAATGATACCAGGCTACATTTAATAATAGCAGAATCTCAGGCAGTTTTTCTGCCATATGGGGTAAAACAGTGCTCTAAGGAAAGGGACCTGACAGAAAATGAGCCACTAACGGGTGAACAATTAATTAAAGAGTCATTTGAGAATTGAGAGAGCTGATAAACAGTAGTGAGAAAGTCACTAAAATCTGATATTAAATGTGATTTAGTTGAATTCAGCTAGAAAGCAATTTCACATTGTGACTCCCAGACAGTCTGTCTCTAAAACCCAGTTTTCTCATCTCCAATAGGAGATGTGGGGGACACAGCAGTGTATTGACCCTGGATGACAAAACCTAAGGAATATAAGTGGGGCCCAAATTCTTATAAGAATCCCTAAGTTTCAAAATGAACTAGGCCATCACTTGAAATAGTATGGCACACATACAAAATAATAAGCATGCATGACTTAATCTTTTAATAGTAGAAATAATGGAAACTAAAATGTTTCCTTTGAAACCTAAGTACTGTTAGATTCTATTCATGTATGTCACTATAAAAAAAAAAAAGTATGTTGCTTTACAAAAACGAATCAGCTTTCAATGTGAATCCCATTGTTTGAATTCTATTTCGGCAGCATAACTTGTATGATGAACAAGCAGGACTGAGACATGAATAAGCCAACTTTCATTTGTTCTCCCACCACCCCTTTAGACTTTCTTCAATATAGGCCATCTTTGTGCAGCCCTGGATGGAAGCTTGGGCTGACCCTGAGGTTTTTCACACGTTCTTAAAGGATAGAGCACAATATGACTGCTTTAATTGCAAGTAGCCTTTCAGTTCAGTAATTAGAATATCCACTATAGGATATTCAAAACATTCCAATCCTGAGGTAGCTTTAAATCTCTTCCTTCCCCTCAACTAGAAGCTCAAGGAAAGTGAACTGGGGTGGTGCCTGGTGCTTCTGCAGTCAATTATTGGCTCCTCTCTTCCTTTATTTGCAAGCTGCTATTTGGCTCCTTGCCAGATTTACTTCACTGGGAGGTTTTGTGCTATGTGGGCAGAGTAGATGGGTGAACTTAAGTACCTCTGGTGTCCCTAGCAGATGATTAAATCTGACTCCCGTGATCTTGATTTTATGAGATTTGGGATGGTTCTTGGCTGGGCCTCTTGCCTGAAATTCCCTTGTCCTGGGTTGATCTGTCTCTACTATATGTGAACTCCTGTGACCCTTTCCTAGTCCCAGAGCATGATGAGGACACTTCTAGCCCTCATCCCTCTTGAGATCCCTAATAGACAAGCCGCCCTGCCAAAAACCAAAACCAAATCAAGACAAACAAAACCCTCATAGCATGGCCCACACCTTGTTCCCCAGAAAATCACACCTCCCACCTTTGCCTTGACAAGTCTGGAGAAGGTGGGTCGATCCCAGTGCAGCCACCAAAGCTGTTAGTCAAAACTTCTGTCTTCCTCTGGATTTCCTGGTTAGGAAATACTTCAGAACACATTCTGCTTTAGCTTCCTTTGTTGTGATCAGGCACTAGTAATCAAACTTTCCTGATTATTTTAAAGGTCTTCAGCTGCAAGCATAGAAGCTTACCTTCTTCAAGCTTGGGATTGAATTCATCTCCCTCAAAAGAGAATGGAAGAGTCAATAGGCTAACAGCTCTCTCCAAAGAAGTCTCTTAACTAATCCGTTTCATCTAATCCCCTCTTGAGACCATGATCCTCTTGTATATTTACTAAGTACAGGAAGGTGTTCAAAAAGTAAAAGACTAGGTTCTTAATCAGTATCTTTCAAAATCTCCATGGGTAGATACTTCTCACACTCACTTTGGTATTTGATATTATCAAAATAGAGTCTAGGCTGAAACTGAAGCAGGAAGAATCCAATCCTATCACACACTCTAGAGTCATATAAATGTCATGTTATCTTTGATGGGAGATAAGTTTATTAAGCTTACCAAATTAAATCATTAGAATGCAGAAATGATACAGCTTTCAGGAATGTCACTTGGATGGTGTTGAATGGCTTAGAAATGAAGTGGGACTAGTCTGTATTTGAGCAGAGCCTGTCAAAGCCAATAGTGCTAGTGGATTTTAATCACCAAAGTAATGGATTGCCTCCATCAGTTAAAGGGCAGGATAATTCATTTATTCACTGAAACATTTAAAATGAAGGAGAAATTAAATCTTTTCCTGTGGAATTATATAGAAACAGAAAGATGGGGTTTCAGGGGAACTAAAGCTTTTGGGAGTCATCAACTGTCAGATTTTAGAATTTGATACCTAATGGATCATATTCTTCTTCCTCCCCCAAAAAATCTCTCTCTCTCTCTCTCTCTCTCTCTCTCTCTCTCTCTCTCTCACACACACACACACACACACACACACACACACACACACATACCCCATAGGCTTAAAATATTGCATACAATTTCAGCCATGAACTTTAGGCTAAACACCCCTCAGGGACATGGCAGTTATTTGTTCCCTTAAGTCAGGTTGCTACCTTGAGGAAAAATTTGTGTGTTATATAAGACTCTGGTTAATATCCTTGGCCAAGCTAACTTCTTTTTGTGGATCCCCTTAATAATTATAGTTCAAAACAGAACATTTATGCACAACAATATAAAGGTAGTCCTTCTAGATTGTACTCTTGCTCATCTATAGTGTCAACCTGAGTTTTATTTCAATCTCCACATTTAGACATTCAATGTACCTAAAACTATAAAGCTATAAAACTCTATGAAGAAAACAAATAATATGAAAACAAAAACTAGGGAGGAAGAAGATACAGAAATGCCTACCCTAAAAATCACTTTATTTTTGCTGCCCAACTCACCAAATGTAACTAAGTGAAAATGTAAATTTTTTAAAGAAAATATAAACTGACAGTTTCTATAGTTGCAGAATAATGGGGAAGAAATGACAGGTATAATCCTGTCCTACACTTTCTCTCCCTCACAATATCTATACTGCCTCTTGAATATATTTGATGCCCACCACATAGTTGTAAAATAAGCAAACTTCTAGTTTAAATTATTAGTAAAAGTTGCCATCTCACTTTCTTATTTTTCAGTTTTTATTAAAGGGATTTTTAGAAATGAGCAAATAGGAAGAATCATCTGTAGACAAAAGGGATAAATAACTGAAAGGGAAAAGATCAGATAATTGGCTTCCTGTGATTTTATGCCTTCTGTAGTCTCTTTGGGAAAATTTTATGACAAGTGACACTTAATTATCTTGCATAATGAGAATTTTCTCTGTAATATATACACAAGTGTACATATGTGTGTGGGCATATATATATATCACATATTTGACTTCATTCTATGAAATATCTATGAATATCTCACTAATATTTTTATGCTTTTCAGCATGTGCTCACCAATTAGAAATTCAGTAGAAAAATAAAATATGGAGAGGGGTCAAGATGGCGGAAGGCCAGGTGACCGCATTTCAGGGAGTTCCCTGAAGAGAGCTGAATTCCAACAAAAAAACCACTACAAGACCACCGTGAACACCCATGAAACCAGCCTGAAATGTGATATTTCCCACTTCTGGACCGCCACGAGAGACAAAGAACATCGGCAAAAAGGTAGAAACAAATTGGAGGG